>JAANSK020115795.1:0-15799 GCA_011763485.2 Isoetes engelmannii
CCAATAGGATGCTGCATCCACCAAGAATCACAGATACCAAAACTAACATGAGAAAAAGATATCCAAACATAGGTCTCTCGTCCAATGATCAGAGAATCTTTTTTATACGCACCGCGAAGATCCAACTTTGTGAAGTATTTAGCTCCACTAAGTCGCTCCAAAAGACTCGAAATCAGAGGCAAATCATATGTGTTTCGGATGGTGATCTTGTTTAAGCCTCGATAATCCACGACCAAACGAAGAGAACTATCCTTCTTTTTAACAAAGAAGATGGGTGCACCAGCAACGGATCTAGAATGTCGAATAAATCCATGCCAAATTTTCATCGATATACCCCCGGAGAACATCGAGCCCTGATGGCGACAAATTATAAATTGGTTCCCATGGTTCTTCTTTTCCCGTTGTAGATCAGTAGAACAATCATAAGGCCGATGCTCTGGAAGTGTTTTGGCCTTCATCTTGTCAAAAACATTTGAAAACTCGTGGTATTTTGCCGGAAGTTGAGTCTCTGACTTTTGTGGGTTCGAAAATGGAGTTGCTAACACTGCAAACAGGAATATCCCCTCCTTTCATCCTTCTTTGCGTAATCTTCGTACGGAAATAATGGAGATCTGATGAGACTGGTCCTGTAGAAATGAGGGACTTAGATGTACTATCCTTCCGAGCCTCCTTGATTGTGTATTTTCTCCAATCAACATCCGGATTATGCTATACAAACCAAAGCAAACCAAGAACAACTGGGTGCTCGGGACTACTAATCATATTGAAGGAAATCACACATGCCAAATCACAGAGAACCACACGAACTGGCTTAGACTCTTGAACTACATCTCCCGATGCAACAAGATGCCCGTCACTGACTGCTACGAAAGCTGGACAAGAAAGCTCCTTTAAGAAGATCTGATGCATCAAGGCAAATTCTTGATCCATAAAACAAGAGTTGGCTCATGCATCCAAGAGAGCAGAGGCAAAAACTTGATGGCATCTATCTATAATGATTTCAACTTGTGATACAAAAGCTCTGCTGACTCGAGTGGATGGAATGGAACCAGTGCTGAACAAACCTTACATGCTCTGGACTGTCCAACCAAATGGCTCCAACTTTGGCTGGACTTACTCGTTTAAGTCCTCTTCAATTTGACTCAAAACATCGAATCTATTGGAACAAGCCGAGTTGTTGGGTCTGCTTGGGCTGTTGGGTCCAATTGGGGAACACGGACCAGGATGACCACTAGCAGTTACGTGATTTACTCGACGTCTTAATGGTCTATATGTGGACAGTTTACTGCGATGTGCCCTGGACCTCCACAATAAACCCATAACCGATTTGCTCGACGCCTTTGCTTCTCTTCTTCTGTCAAAGGTCCTCGACGCCGTGCAGACTCAATCTCCATTGGAGTGGGGCCATTTGTCGGAATGGTATTGGGTACTAGTGCAGGTGCTGAAAGTGGAATAGCCATCACTTATGCATATGTTCGCTCCATTCAAGAGCGTGAAGTCTAGAAACGTTCAGAACGTCTCTCAAATAGACGATTGTCACATCGGACTGCTCGACTAATTGCCTTTGTAAGGGACTTTTGATCTTCATGGAAGATCAATAGAAGATCCTTGACATCACTGCGAAGTCCATGTCGAAATTGATCCATCAATGCCTACTCATCCCAAGGAATATCGCAAGTAAGAAGACGGAAATCGGCAGCATATGAAGAAACAGGACGATCCCCTTGCTGCAACCTTCGAATTTTATTAATAGATGTCCTAACACTGTCTGTATCAGCAAAACAAGCGTGGAACTCCTTGATAAAATTGTCAAAATTCTCCAATAAGGGCGACTTCTTTTCTGGCAATGGTGCAAACCAAGCTAATGTAGTACCCGTTAAGAAGGTACCAACTAAACCAACTCGAGATGCGCGGTTGGATATCGGATAGGGTGCATCTGAATCACAAGACGCACCTGGTTTAAAAACTGTCAAAATTGAGGCCGGGTACCATCAAACTTCTCCAGAAGACTAATCTTGGGCTCCTTCAAAGTAGCATATGCTCCAGAGGACTGTTGTCTTGCAAACAGCAATTCAGCCTCTAACTGCTGCATACGCTGGGACAATTCTTCAAATTGTTGCATCTTGCAATACTCACTTGCTGCAATTGCACTCAACTTTTGATTTTTCAGCTCCAGCGCCGCAAATTTTGTTCCGAGGCAGTCAAGTTCAAGCAAACATGCAAATACTCTTGCTCGCTGACTGAACCCATAACTACCACAAACTTTGCAAGATTCTCTGAAAAAGAGGATTCCGGTTCAAACTGTCAAGGCCGTAGCCAAAGGCAATACTGAATCGAAAAAGAGAATCTTAATTTATAGACAAGAATACAGGAATACAAGAGCAAGTTCAAGTGCTTAGCCCAAAGATTGGCGTTAAACCGGAATGGTTTGTGAAATGATAGAGCTTTTCTATATATAGTACCCCTAGCCTTGTGCATGCTCACCACTCAGCCATAATGCATGTTCACCACTCGGCTGGTATGCATGCTCACTACCTAGCAAGTGTGGATGTTTGCTACTTGACTATCATGTACTATAACTATCACATATAAAATGCTAGTACATTTATTAAAGTCTAGGGCATGCATCAAGGTGGTCACGGGTTTAAATCTTCTAAGTGACGTATGACATTTTGCATATATTTATTTTGTATTCCTGTACGTATACTCATAACACGACCTCCTCTAACTATGCCTTGCAAAAGATGGTGAAAATACTTCTGCTTGAGCAAATGAGTTGTGCTCAAAATTCTCAAAATTGTGTTATTCTCTGTAATTATTGAAATCGTGCTTTACCCCCCCCCCCCAAAAAAAAAGGGAAACGTTACTTGTATCTTCCCAAAATTCCAATTGTAGAGGTCTGCCCTAAAATTCCACGCAAATACCCAATGGTTGTTTGCCAAAAAATCATTTATAGCAATTTTTCAGCCCATACGGTTTGCAAACCATTGCAAACCGAGGCGTTTGATCCTTGTATCCAGGAGTATGTGATGCATATTAGGACAAGCTTCGTAGGTTTTGCATGAGTCAACTTTTTGATGGAAAGAAAACTGTCGTAGTAAAATAGTTTATAGTAACACTATAAGTACCTCAAATATTTTTTAGTGTGCCAAAATATATGTTAGTCCATTTTTAAGCTAAGATTACCAACATAGTTTCAGAGGTATATTCCCTTTACTTTCCTGGTAATTACGTTATGGTTTCTACCACTACGTGCGTTACTTTTCCTAATTTACCTCCTGCCTTATGGACCACACTCACCTTCGAGCTAGTTTTGGTAGCCTGGGGGAGATTATCAGCATCGACATTCTTCAAACTAACTTCCTTGATGTTCGTATCTCTAAAAGAATTATCTCATATTAGAAGAAGCAGATTAAAGTTAAAATGTCAGAAGGAGTTTGATATGATGGGTTCCCTAGTATCTCGAGGGTGTGGTCCACTGTTATGCATTCAATATAACCTTGATACTAGCCTGATATGAAGCCCTAAACCTTATTTCTTATCCTTGCATAAAGTTAAGTTTATTGCTTAAAAAATATCCCAGTGTAAAAATAACAGTCTCCAAAAGGTCAAATTCACAAGAGCATATCTCCACGATTATAAGTCAGATTATTGCATGCTAGGCTTATTGAAAAGTTCTCGGAGTCTAGTTCCCGAATTAGGTTCCCCCATCCTCTAACCCTTTGTGGTTCCCGAGATATGGCAGAAAGAGTGGTCGTGTGTCAAACTGTACCGCACAGCTAAGATATCGTTCTTGCCTTCAACCCCCATGTGCCTCCCTAAGCTTTACTTTCAAACCCTTCTAGAGTGCATAACAGACTGATATAACGGATTCTCAGTTCTTAGGATAGCGAATCCCTGAAGGATCCGGCTGGGTAGTGAGCTACCTCTTTAACAAATCCCTTTTTACTCTGATTAGTTTGCTATGTTGCAGGGTTGAAGAGTTCATATTATCGGAGGTAACTAATTTGAATTTGTGTATCGTGGGTCTTTTGAGATTGTCTATCGTGGGTCTTTGGAAGCCCCGACTGCAAAGCCTACACATAAAGTTCCTGGATCAGATGCATTAACAAGTACAACTGCTTGAATAGGTAAGGGAAAGAATACAAAGAAGTCATATGGCTTTAAGTCAAAATTAAGCAAGTGCATGAGGAAAATAGTATTTGAACCTGGGGACTGGGTCTGGATCCATTTGCATAAGAAAATATTGCGGAAAATGAGACAAGTATCTCAAATTGGTTTTAAGATACTATGGACCATTCCAGGTGGAAGCTAAGATTGGAGAGAATGCTTACAGATTGCGTTTGTATGGGAAATAGACTTCTTTACATCCTGTTTTTAATGTGGTTTTTCGAGTATCCAGATATTTTATAAAGTTGTGAACATTCTGTTTACCAGGAACGAGAAGTTAACAACACCTGATAGCACAATTATTCACTGCTATTGTTTCTTACATTACCTTATAATTGAAATTCTTGTTCCGTACCATTATTCTTGAACCAAACTTCCATACCTTCCTTATATCTTAACTTCCAAAACCTAAACTTTACCTTTACTTACAAATATCTATTAATTGGTATCACTTATCTAATGACTAATAAGTGTTGGGGGTAAAAGATCCTCTAACGGTTGAGGATCCATTGACAAACCGTGGTTCCCCTTGGCATAAAATGGCCCTCTAACGGTTGAGGTTGCCAGGCGTAAAATGGTCCTCTGACAAACTGAGATTGCCAACTGAATGCTTGAGGTCAAACATCTTAAAAAGGGGAGGACCTTGATATGATGGTTTCCCTAGTAGCTCGGGGTTTGGTCCACTGTTATGCATTCAATATAACCTTGACACTAGCCCTGATATGAAGCCTTAAACCTTATTTCTTATCCTTGCATAAAGTTAAGTTTATTGCTTAGAAAATATCCCAGTCTAAAAATAACAGTTTCTAAAAAGCCAACTTCAGAAAGGCATGTCTCCGCGATTATAAGTCAGATTATTGCATGCCAGGGCTGGTTGAAAAGCTCTCAGAGCAGATTATGTTTCCCCATCCTCTAACTCCTTGTGGTTTTGAGATATGGTAGAAAGAGTGGCCATGGGTCGAACTGGACTTCACAGCTAAGATACCCTTCTTGCCTTCAAACCCCCTTGTGCCTCCCTAAGCTTTACTTTCAAACTCTTCCAGCGTGCATAACAGGCTGAGATGACGGATTCTCAGTTCTCAAAATAACGAATTCTTGAAGGATCCGGCTGGGTGGTGAGCTACCTCTTTAAAAAGCTATGTTGCAGGGTTGAAGACTTCATATTATTGGAGGTAACTAATTTGAATTTGTGTTTTTTGTGTTTTCATATCAAGATTTATCTTGAGGTAAGTTATTCTAAAATGCCTATCTTTAGAGACAAAGGCAAGAAAGTGGAGGTGGAGAAGGCTGATCATGTTGACCATGCTAACCATCTCCAAAACTAAAAAAGGTTTGGAGACCCAAGTAGAATTTGGGAAAGGATGAATGTAGTAATAATAGCTCAGGGGAGCTCAATACAGCAAATACTGTCACGACCTCAACGAATTCAGTATGGACAAAGATTGGTCCCGTACAATAAAGAATGTGGATTTGTCAGTTAAGTTAAACACGGGTATTGTCACTTGTTTTGTCCCCCTGAGCAGTTCAGAGGATCTGAACGAAGAAACAGAGAGTTTGGACTCTGATATAAGTGATGAAGACTTAATTCAGACATGCGATGATCTGGGATGGAAACAAATCAGTTACAATAGAAGAGGAGGAGGGAAGAAGAAAATCGACTTAGGGCCAATTAGGGTCAGCCCTAGAAATTCAGCCATCCAATGCAGGATGGCTAAAGGTATGTAGAAATATTAACTTTAATGGATAAATCGACCAAATTGATAACTTGGAATCTCCAAGGAATAAATAATTTGATTAGCAGAGAGCATTTAAAGGTTTGCCTCTCCACTCTTCTCCCTGACATTCTCTTTATTCAAGAGCACAAAATCCATAACCTTGATCAAAAAAATATTATTTCCTCCTAACAATAGAATTTGGTCCATAAGTGCTAATGACTCTTTAGCAGGAATAGCTATAGCTTGGAGTCAGAATGTTAATATTGAGGATATCTACATGGTTAATGACTCCCATGGGAGGTGACAGACCTTGGTTGGTAACATTGTCAATTGTAGAATTGCTCTAAATAATATCTACTCTTATCATAATCCTTCAGACATAACTGATATGTGAAATAGGATCAACAATAGTTTAGGAAATTTAGATGCTGATGAGTGTATTATTTGTGGTGATTTTAATATGGTCACTAAGGGCTTTATGAGAAATAGGAATTTCAGGCCTCTTCTCCCTCAAGAAAATTGTGCTTGGAACAATTTGCTGGCCTCTCTTAATCTTTCTATAGCCAGAACCAAGCCTCGCTCCTTTAGCTGGTCTGATTACAGGTCAATCCGGTTCGGTCCTCCATGACAGATTTTACTTAAGAGTCTGTGGATCAAGAATAATAGGGTAGAGAATTTGGAAGGCTTCACTATTTCAGTTCATTTCCCTCAACAAATCATCATCTCATGGAATGAAAGCTGCAACAAGAGGAAGACCTACTTCAAGCTCAACACTATCCTTATAGAGCATGAGACTTTATGTCCATCCTGGAAATTATTTTAGGCAGAAATCCTAGACCAGGAGGTAGCATGGGCTGGATGGATGAAATGAACACGTGACGTGGCAAGTTATCTCTTCACCCAACCACGAGCTCAAGCTCACAGCCAAAACACAGCTGTCCTTGAGCTCTCCCCCGAGCAACTATATAGCTTGCGCACCCTTTGCCCCTAAAGGACCGTACTACCCCCCTTTGGACCAAAGGCCCAAAGGATCCCCCTTTGGCTTAAAGGCCCATGTGGCCCGAAAAGGCTCTAAGCCTTTGCCATGCCTTTGGCATATATTATTCCCTCCCTCTTGACATTGCAGTAGTCCTCTGCTGCAAAAGGGTCCTTTAAATGCCCTTAGCCATCGGAGCATATCCTTGGCCCTCTCTTAGGCCAGCTAGTAGAAGCCTGTTCTTGGACATATTTTTGCCCCTCAGCTTCCCTTGCCTTTTGGTCCTTATACTCTTGCAAAATATCCGGATAAGCCTTTAATATATTGCCACGTACCCATGAAGCATCCTCCAAAGGTTTATGAGCAAACTTTACCAAATATTGTTTTAATTTCCTTCCAAAATTGTTTTTCGATTCTAGAACTTTGGAAATACCAATCAATTTTGGCTCACCTAACCTCTCAACTTGAGATAAGTCTTTACCTTGATAAGCTTTTAGGAATAATATATTCACTATATTATAACTTTCTAACATTGAGGCAATCATAATTGACTAGTAACGGTGCCCAACGTTGCTGGGCATAAGTTGGGAACCTGTAAAATTTTTGGCCGCAGTGAGAAAAGAATACAGTAATAATCCTTCTGGGCGCAACATTTGTAACTTTCTAAGTATTTAACAACGTTTAATAAAAGGGAAAATTGTCAAAATGCCCTTGTATTTTGGCAAAATTGTTGGAATACCCCTATATTTGATTTAATTATGAAAATGCCCCTATTCTGTGCCTGCGACAAAAATTGACCTCAAAATTCGGAATGCTTTGGGGAACGTCAAGCGCTTGGATGATCTAAGATTCCCTTCTGGTAGCGTCCCTAACCCGGCCGCACCTCATCGGCGTAGAAAATTCGTTAATTGATCTGCCCCAAATTCATTATACCGGACCTTTATCTGGAAATTCATTAATTGATCTGCCCCAAATTCTTTATACCGGACCTTTATTTGGACTGCAGATGAAGGAATTCTTTATTTGGACTGCAGATGAAGGAATTCTTTATTTGGAGTTATGAAGGAATTCGGTTTTTGTATGTTTGCAAGAAGGCCATTCATTGAGGATTTTGGTTGGGCATTCAGCTATATCCTGGTTTGCCAAGTCTATTTCTAGTCTGCTGGGCAAAACAGATGATAAGCCATCAAACAAAGAAGAGAACAGTGAAAGCATTGAGTTAAAAGTGTGAAGGAAGATTTATCAGAATTAAAAAAGAGCTACACAACTACACGAATATATAGCCATGAATCGCGCTTATTGATGGCCAGGATTGCCCAAAATCAACATCCAACGGTCCGAGTCAGCCGCTGGATACCCTGCATGAATATCAGCATAAACAACTGGGGGGTCTGGGGGGGTTTAATTCAATGCTCTAATTTCCCAATATGTGGGGTGTCATGTTCAATGGTCCAATATATATATTATATCAAGAATATTTGTATCTCTCATAAATAAATAACCTTCAATGTTGTCTAATGGCAAATATGTGGGACATTGTGGATATGCAAAATAGGGAATATAATGTATGCTCATGTATGAAATATGCTATATATTCGTACGAAATCGTGTAGTTGTGTACGGAAATTTTTGCCGGCCCCAAAGGGGAATCTGTGTTGCATGGTTTACATTGTTGGAGAAGTTTGCGATATCTAGTTCACACCAAATGGTGGAGTGCCCCCTAGGATTTGAACCTAGGCATGTCCACTAGACAAACAAAATTGAAACATACCTGCATTTGTGGGTTTGCAATATATCATATTTGTATTTTCCTTCAAAGGAAATGCCATAGCCTGCATTTTGAACAATAACAACTACATACTCTTCAAAGACGCTTCAAAATAACCTTAGATGAAAAGAACACAACCAGCCATAAATCTGAAGCCATGATCAACTACTGCAAGTGGTAATGTCGCCAAGCAACAACAACAAGTGATAAATTTTTAATCAAGGGGGTTGAACCCAATATAAACCAGGTTAAGAACTCTTTGATAAAGTTAACAGCAGCGGCCTTTTGGTGGTAGAATCTCGTCAAGGTCCCTCTTGCATGTACCTGGTGGTTGTTAATTAAACAGAAGAATGACATTACAAGGGTATTATCCCCCTAAAATTCTCCTGCAAATTTAGCACCAAATTCTCCTGCAAATTCTCTCTAGAAGAGTGTATTTTGAAAATTCAAGATCGAGCACGTTTTACTCATGAATAAAATTCCTTATTAGATCCACGCTCTAAGCTTAGAATGTGCATGGAGTGCTCATTATAAAAAATGACAAAGGACGAACCTTTCCCTTGAGAATGGCAAACTGTGCAAACTCCAAAGGCAAGCTACTGAAATATCTTAGGGTACTGGGATATGAGCTGCAAGTTTTGGCATGAAACCTAGAAGTAGTCCTCATGTGAAGCCTTCACCTGTAAATGTAAGACAAAGTGATTATTAAGACAACAAGCTTTACTTTACACATTCTTTATTTGTCCTTGGACATGTCTTCAACATGGGAAAGACATCTAAGTATGCATGCGCTATAGAACCCTGCATGCATATAACGAATGTGGCTCACAATTTGCTCACAAGCCTTTTATTCCGGATCATTCTAATCAGGATCTTGCCCAACCAGTGCAGACATCACCAAGAAACAAGCTGAAATGGCAAAAACGAATTCATGCCTTGTTTCAATTTGTATGTTGGAGAGCAAGTGCATGTTTTTGTTGGAGAGCCAGTGCCTTCTCAGCATGTTTGCCAGAGAGAGGCATCATAGAAAAATACTCAGGTCAGTCACGGCCTTGCAGCAGGATTAATCGGATATGTTCGACCACAGCCAAATATGTCCATCAGAAATGTGGCTCACAATTTGCTCAGAAGCCTTTTGTTCCGGATCACTCTAATCAGGATCTTATTCACCTTTTGCAATCGACAGGTTGGGGCTGGCCACGCCTATGCGCGGCATGATCGGTGTTACGGCTCTCCTCTTGCTTTGGATGGTGCGTCGTCGCTGCGCAGGCAGAATATTTTAGCCTCCTTGGTCTCGGACCATTACCCTCAGCTGGTTTCTGGGCGAGGTGGTGCTCCTCCTTGGCCCTCCAGGACTGTGTTTCGCTTGAACACCCGGCTCCTGAAGGATGTGGTCTTCTCGGCACGGTGTCAGGACTTGTGGTTGGACACGTTTGCCTCTCAGGGTGGTATGGCAGGCATGGTGGCGGGTTTGGCTAGGGTAAAGTGGTTTGCTAAGGAGTATGGGAGGCAAAGGGTGCAGCAGGAGGGGCAGGAGCTGCATGCCCTCTATCAGGAATTAGAGCGGATTCGGGTGCATCCCTCGGATGGTGTTAGGGAGAATGTTGTGTTTGCCTATTCAGTGTAGACATCCCCAAGAAACAAGCTTAAATGGTAAAAATGAATTCATACCTTCTTTCAATCAGCCAGTGCATGTTTTTGTTGGAGAGCCAGAATGTTCTACTGCAGTGCTGTTATCCTGCAGAACATTGTCCTTCTCCGCTAGCTTAATTGCTTTGAAAGCGCTTTCAAAGCAATTAAGCGACCCTGTAAAACAACAAGCAAGTGCTTACACGTTAAAGGACATCGAGGCTTCAAATCATGGTCTGATGTTGCCGGAATACCCTGCTGCATAAATCCTGATGTTGATGTTGGGCCTGATGCTAATAGCTGTAGTGGTGCGATGTTGCAAACTGCCTGGATAACAATTATGGCAAAATCTGAAAGAACATCCGACTAAAATGAAAGGAGAATTCCGTCTGCTGCAAATCCCTGTGGTCGAGACGTCCAGGCCAAAAAAAGGGTCCCAAAAAAAGAAATAAGATCGAGCTATTCTTGTATATCCGACTTGCCGTTGCATCTTTCGGATCCATAAAACTCACATGAAGCCGTGGAATCTTCACACAAAACTACCTTCCAACAAGTTGAAGATGCCACAAACATGGCAAGGAAATATGATGAGGGCCTTGCAAGCTCGACGACTTCACAGGTGAACTCACGATTTCACAGGTGAACTCACGATTTCTGCCAGGATGAGATAATAAAAAAAAAAAATCAAAACCCTAAATGTCGATTCAAACAGAGGAATGTCTCAAACCCGGTGGTGGTGTGTCTACAAATAGATCTCCACGAGCCCAAACTCGACACAAATCCCTGCCTTCCTTTTCCTCTCAGATCTTTTACAAATCGGCAAAACTCTATGCTGCCTGCATGAAATCGAAATATGCTCCACGATGGTGAAACCCTAAAGTGGAGTTGCTCGTTGGCTGCATGTGAAGCATAAAAAAATACAGTACAAAATAAATGCATACATGGGTGGAACCATAGTAAAAATATTTTAAACAACAATAAATTTGTGTGCGCGCTACATACTGTATATGAGAAACAAAATACATGCCATGAATCATATAAAAACCATTGTAAAAAAGATGTATAAATATACGTTTTACGCGACGAAACCATTTTTTGTGATATTCTAAAGAACCTTCTTCCCTTTGCTGCAAGCCCTCCTGCAGAATTAAACATGGGCTCGATATGGCCGGAAATAGGAGGAGAACTATTTTGAAATTGCTACATGGCTCGCCAGAGCATGAACATATTTTGATTGAAAAGGAAGAGAAATTCGTCAATCTTTGCCACAGGTACGAAACAAGGGCATTTTGATAATTTATTAAAATACAAGGGTATTTTAACAATTTTGATAACATACCAGGGCATTTTGACAATTTTCCCTTAATAAAAACCTAGCTCCTCCATGTTAGATAGTGTTGTATCAATATGTGTGAGAGCGAGTTGACTTTTTAAAGATTTAGGGCATTTTGACAATTTTCTCTTAATAAAAACCTAGCTCCTCCATGTTAGATAGTGTTGTATCGATATGTGTGAGAGCGAGTTGACTTTTTAAAGATTTAACAACGTTTAACAAAAACCTAGCTCCTCCATGCTAGATAGTGTTGTATCGATATGTCTGATAGCGAGTTGAACAACACGGTATGCAACAATTCTAATTGGGAGTATTGAATTCATGAAGTGGATCCCAGGTGCGTAAGGAATAGATAAAGAGGAGATTATATGCATAGGGAATTTTTGTTTATATGAGGGACCATGAAGACTTACTTATTATAAAAAAACCTGAACAATAGTCAAAATAAGTTATTTTATGTCTATTCGTGTCCTATTATGGCATCTTCAAAATTTTTGAAAAGAGTAAGCATGATATTAAATCCTAATGGAAGTGGAGAAAAAAAGATTGACTTCAGACACGCTAGGTTGTATTCAACCAAACATGTTATTTGTACAAAATAGAGCCTAGGTTGCATTCAACCGAACATGTTATTTGTACAAGATTGAGCCAATGAGTTTTAGTGGAAGAGCATTCAACCAAACATGTTATTTCTACAATTGAGCATATCTTGGATGCACATCATCATCGGGGTGAGCAGGTCCAGATCTATGGTACACCTGGCCAAGGATCTTAAAGCAGTATGGGTCCGCGGTACTATATCTGCTCCAAACGACACGAATGCTAGCGCAGACTTGAACTCTCTGCTTTTTGGGTGATCGCTAGTGAACAGGCGGTATAACAAAGGAGGCATTGTTGTCAAGGGAGGGAGGCTAACTTTGCTATCATAGCAACACTTAGTATCATCGTGCTTGAAGGGTTATCTCGAATTGCACATTTTTGCTGAGCTTCCGCATGAAGCCTATCCTCATGCTCTTCCTTTATCTCCTATTGGCGCATTATAAGCCTACTCGTGGCTACTTGCTCTGCATTCTGCACAAACCTTGCAGTGCGCTCTATATCTGTCTCTCCCCATTGGGCATGGAGTCTACTTGCAGCTACTTGCTCTGCATTTTGTGCTAACCCCGCAACACATTCCATCTCCGACTCGCGGCCATTTCGTCTGCATGGTGCACTAACCTCGCGACACGCTCGGTCTCTATCTTTCCTTGTTGAGCCATGCGTCTGCTTGTGGCTACCTGTTGTGCATGGTGCGCCAACCTCGTAGTACGCTCCCTTTCCCCCTTCCTCTGTTGGGCCATGCGTCTGCTTGCAGCCACTTGCTCTGCATGGTGTGCCAACCTGGTAGCACACTCCTCTTCTGTTTCTCTATCCTTAATTTGCGCCCTTCTATTCCTTTGTAGCTCGGCAGCTCTATCCAATCTTGCTCGACAATCCTCCGGGGTTTCCATTGCAAGCATTCGTTGTCTCCTCTTTTGGGATCTTTCTCTATCCCTTGCGCATCGTTCTTCTTGGTCCTCTAGTGTCTCTTCCTTCCGTCTGCGTGGCATTATTGTATACCATGTATACCACTTTTTTTTCAAATTGACGATGTGTTCTGCACAAACAACATATAGCATCAGCTATAAACATCTCAAATGTGAAGCAATTTGTTTTCTTGGATCATCTCAAGTTGCCTTTTGTTTGACCCATGATTTCCCAAGTGATGACAAAATTGATATGAAATTTGAAGTCAAATGTTGTGGGCGAGAAAATAACGTTTAAGCTAAATCATGCTAGGGTTGCAAGTAGTTATTGTATAACCAAATAAATTTGCAAATATATTGATATTGTGGTGGTCGCATTCAGCATTCAACAGGGATTACATTTTGCAAACCATTCCATTCAGTATATAAGAACTGCAAAATGAAAACATGAACATCATATATGGTAGATAAAGTGTACTATATTGCACATTTGCCATGTAAAATGGCAAAATTTCAACATAAGAATGTGTAGCATTTAAATCATTGAAGGAGAAATGTCTATATTCACAGCTTTAAGTATTTTTGCAACTTCACATAATTTAACAAACGTATATGTAAAATAAATCTTCAACATATGCACTTTATAGATACTGAATAACTGGTTAAGATCGTGGTACAGAACCGTGCAACACAAATGTTCAGTACCTTCGAGCCCTAGCAACGGCTTTGTTTTTAGTGAGCTACCCGGCTAAAAACAAAAAGGCATTACTTGGTAAATATAGCGAAATCCAATAATAATTCACAAAAGTTAACAAACGTTTAATAGAACAACTTATGTTCTTTTTCTTTCAGCAAAGGGCTTGCGTACCGTATTGCTAATATATTGCTTTCCATGTGCTGGTGGGCATCTTTGCAAACTGCACAACACAGAACCTGCCGTTCACCATGGAGGGAACTTGCAAGAAATTTTCCATTTTAGTGGAAGGTCATTGGTCTCCATCATTTAAAAGCAAACATTATTAAGAAAAAAACTGGAATATCACATTAATATTTCCTGAATTGCCATTCATATATATAATGGGCACGAGTACACATGCTTAAAAGAAAATGTCAATGCAGTCTATCAATTTCTAAAACTTCCTCCGCCATGTTCATAACTTGTCGTTGCATAATTATGAGTTAATATCACATTAAGAAAGACGTCGAATTGTGTACTGCAATTCAACTTGACGGCAATCCTGGATCGAGAATTACATGGGAAATTATGTGTAAGAAAGCCATTTTTTAAGAAAGACGTAGAACTACATACTACAATTCAACTTGACGGCAGCCATGGATCGAGAATTACATGGAAAATTATGTGTGAAAAAGCTATTATTTATCTTTTTATTAGGATCCAACATTAATCTGAAACAACATACATTATGACGTGCAAGCAATCTTCTATTTTACTAAAGGATGTTCTACCTGCAAAGAGCTCAAGAATGAATATCGTATAAGAGGAATGATGACCTTGCTGCAAAATCTTGCACTCTGCAATAATAACAAAGCATGCCATGTGATAGTCTATTTGCACAAATCTTGACTAATTTGAAAATACCCAGGGTTGCAAACAATGCTAAAGTCTACAACATCATTAAAGATTGTTTGGTTTTGTGAATCATTGCTAGGATACTATAAGCACATGTTAGTAGCATAAAAAACACTGTTTCTTTTTGGCTATTGCCCAGATATGAGAAACCTGTATAACAACATATGTTCTCATGATAAGAAAAATGTGTTACAGGATAACTTACATTCTGATAAAATGACAACTTGTCTTGTTTTAAAATGTACAATCGCAAAGTATACCACTGGATCTGTCTGATAAGCTATACCTGCTCTGTCATCTGATGCAATTCATCAATGATTCATATATATAATGGCCACCAGAGCACATGTTTAACGTCAATGCAATCCATCAGTGATTCATATATATAATGGCCACCAGAGCGCATGCTTAATGCCAATGCAAGTGACTATTGTTTGATAACATCCTCTCCCATGTTCACTAACTTGTTGATGCATAGTTACCAGTTTAATATTGTTATGGCAGAGAAACAAAAGTAGATCCTGCAATTCTACATGTTTGTGATCTTGTGTCTGCCAATTGCATGGCAAATTAGGTGTAAACAAAATTAACATTCTTTGTTTTCTTATTAGAGCAAAGAATTGCATGACTGCTCCAACATCTGCAACATCTATAAAAAGAGAGAAACAGGGTTGTTAAGAGAGAGAAACAGGGCTTTAAAACTTGTATACCATATTCCTGCATCCTCTAATCAAAGTCGTGGTTGATTTGAATGGAATTCCACTACCTCACACCCAAACAAAAGACTCCTTTAATTACCTCTGCCGAAATTCCACAACCAAGAACCATAGTACTCCTGTTGCAGACTTCAAGCTTGTTGCCTTTGTCCTGTTGTATGCTCACCTAGAATGAACAGCCATAAAGAGGCGTTTCCCCTTGAAACAAAAGCTTGGACATCTCTGCTCCTAAATGTTGCCTCTAGGTTCGTCCTGCTCCGAATCCGCTGCACCAAAAAGAAGCAAAGAGCTTCAAGCATCAAGTGATCTTCGAAGGGTTTTTCCGGAAGAAGAGGCAGGGTAACTACGTTGGTCGTTGGCTCTGATTCTTCCACTTCTTCACAGATTTCTCCAGCA
>JAANSK020115906.1:0-15797 GCA_011763485.2 Isoetes engelmannii
ATTCCTTGCACGTTTAGAAATATCAAAATTGAATGCTAACTTCAACTATGCACTGTGCAGAGAAGAGGCCAATTCCAATAGAAAAATAACTATTCCAATTCGACCTTAATGGAGTTCTTTTGAAGGGCGTGGTCAAAAACTTGCAGGGTACGCAAACTACAGTTATAAGGTCTTCTCATTTCGATTCTTCTAGACCTCTTTGCTACGACTATGACTTCATTTGAAGGGATTTATTTTCGGCAGTTAGGTGTTAAGTTGGTATCCGTATGTTCTTGACATGAGTATCTGCCCGCTTGCATTGGAAGACTCACTGAAATTGGGCGACTGTTTGGGGTCTGGGTCCGAGAACTGCTGAAAGGCAGAACTCTGTGAGGACTATGGCGTGGCGCCAAACAGCAGCTCCTGTCGAAGCGGGTTGTCACGCGGGATTTGCTGAGAGAGAAGAAAACAGAAAAGCGAAAGAAAACAGAAGGACAAAACTTAGGTCAATCGGCGAAACCGCTTTATTGATGAAATAGGCACAATCGTGCTACAAACAGGCTCGCAACTAAGGCAGAGCGCTGGAACAAGAAGCAACCTCAAAAATGGGCTAACTTGTCTAAACACTAGCTCTCAAAACATTGTATATATAGTACAGTGGCCTCTGGCCCAAAATAGTGCGGAGCTAACAGCTCCGAGATCTGTGCTGAGAAAAAGATGCTCCTGGTCTGAACGCCATGATTGGAGTCGGTGGAGCTATGAGTGCCGGGAATCTCGCCTGTGCCTCTTGACAGACTTTGGGTGTTCCTTGTGCGTGTCCGTGGCCTGGTCCTTGCCATGCCTCTTACCGATCTTGAGTGGAGCAGCCGTGCCTGTGTCCGTGGGTGCCGTGCCCGTGCCCGTGCCCGTGTCCGTGGGGTCCTCTTTGTATAGCAGATAGAGGCCTGTGGTCTTGTCCACCTTGTCTACCACACGGTCAACACTCCCCCCCACCAAAGAACACTGGATCTGTGAGCAAAAAGGGGGCAAGGCCTCATCTGGAGGAAAATCTGGTAAGGGAACCACCCGATTGTGAGGCTGAGGATTGTTGAAGTAGGCTCTAGCTGTCTCAGCTTTGACTCTATGGGCAGCAACATTATACTGTCCTAGCTCCTTGCGGCTGAGGTGCAGGAAAGAGTTGAGCACTAATTCAGCAAAGCCTTGATGAACAATATTTTCAGCAAAGGGGGACTCCAGCATCAAGGAAATGTCCAGACCAAAAGTTCTGGAATCTGCGTTGGGATTACAATAGTACAGAGGGCGATCTCCCACTGCTGCATTCTTCAAAAGCTTAACCAGAACAACAACATACCCCGCTTGACGATGAATGGTAGGATCTGGGGTGTTTTGGGCACGCTCGAGAAACAAATTGAAACCATGGAGAGCATCCTGAATAGTCCTCCATCCTCTGGGATTGGCTATATAAGCCCAATTGTTGCTGGTGTCAAGGACTTCATCTGCTTGCCAACCATACCGATGGACAAAACGGGGATCCCAACAGATGTCAGTGCTGATGCTGGCCGGTGTCCAAGCAAAGTGTTGTTCAAGTGTGGCTATCCAAAAGTCTTGACGCCAATCGAAGTGAACAATGAGCAGCAAATCAGGGGCACCAAGTGCCTTGTAGTGGCTCTCTAAGGTTCTTGTGTGATGAACCCAAGCAGGTTTTGAATTATCATCATAAACAGCCAGAACATCTTCTGGTAAGTGCTGGCGCAGCCTTTCAAAGGCAAAAACTTCCATCAGAGAGTAAACATTCAATGGCTCCCAGGAAACAGGTGGGGTCTGTGCTTGCAAAAAGGTGTGTAACATTCGCAATGTGCCAACATATTGAAAATATAACTGCGCAAGTCCCAAGCTCTGCGGTTGGTTCATCTAGAAGATCATCTCATCAGTTGCTTCTCGAATCCAGAGATCTACTTCTTTGGCAAAGTCTGGCATGTACTGTTGAGTCAAAAGGGCCATCTGTTCATTGTCATCGAGAAGACGATTCGTGGAATCCAGGGGCATACGGGGTTCTGGTGTAGAGTCCAGATCCAAGGGATTGGCAGCTCTGAATCTCTGATTGTGGTGACCCAGATAGAAATCGTGCGTAACATATGCAACAGGTGCAACGACACGGAAGACAAAGGCATCTTCATCCTGTGGGGCAATATGGCCATAAAATATTAGGGCAGCCAGTGTGCCTTTGAGTTCCATGGAGAGGTCCGGCCACAGATAGACGATATCTGCTGTGTGCAAGGATTCACTGATATCTCCTCCATGGGAAAGCTTCGTAAGCAAGAACATGTGCTTACGGGAGAGGACGTAATCCTGGTAAGAACCAGAGTTTGGAAAATCCTGAGGTATCAAGGCGGCAACATCATAATACTTGGCAGCAAGCCGCTCACTTTGGTCACCATACTCCTGCAAATCCTTTACCTGACTTTCCAAAGTAAGAATCTGACGATCCTTATTCTCCAACGCAAGTTTGTAACGTTGTGAGCTCCGGTGAGATGTGCCAGGCACGGACGCCGTGGGCGTGACCTATGTCAACTGGGCCAGTTGATTCTCAGCAGCTGTCTTCGAGATTTCAAGGGCCTTTATCTGTCCCTGTAAGAGTGTGAGCTGAGCTTGAAGGGGACTTAACTGAATCTCAAGAGTGGTAGCTTTGTGTAAAGCTTGAGAGTGAGAGTGCTGAAGTGCTGCATGGGCATCTTGAGCCAGCTTCAAGCTATTCTCCATGTGCTTAAGGGAGTGCATTTGTGTAGTGAGCTGCTCATGGAGTTTGACATTCTCACGGTGGGCAGTGGTCAACTGTGACCGAAGCTGCTCTTGAGCCTCCGTGGAAGTTTTCAGTTCATCACGAAGAGCAAGGATCTGAACATGCTTCTCCGTGTTGGACGCTTCCATTTGAGCAAGGCGTCTCCGAAGTTCTCCAAAATCCTTTACCTTGTTTTCAGCAGCCTTAAGGTCATGAGTGACACTTGTGAGCAGTTTCTCAGAGTATTCCGGAAGATCAACAATGCTTTGACAGTACTACTGAAATTCATAAACAGCCTGACCTGCTGGCATGATGGGAGCAACGTCATGACGATTTCTGGAGCCCGAAGAGAATTGTTGTTCATCAGCCTCAGAAGGTGGCCGCTCAGGATCAGAGGGCACATGAATGACCGCAGGCCGTTGCGGACTATCTGAGCCGGAGTGGCTGCTGCAGCAGGAACTTGTGGAGGCGGTAAGGGTGCAGCAGAATGCACCTCTTCTGGTTCAAGCCCATCCAGAGCTCCAATTCTCAGAGGAACTGAAGTAAGGGACCGAGAAACTGAGAGTTGATCTTGTGCTGGTTCCGGAGGAGGAATACAAAAATTGATGACATACTGGAAATGTCCAGCAATAGCAACCTGTTTCTTTGTAGAGGATGGTTGCGAAGATCCTTTACAGCCTCATGAATTCTATGCATGAGGATATCTGCCCAGTCAATCTGAAACTGGGTATGAACAGCAACCTGTGCCAGATTATAAACAAACCTGTTGATAGAAGTGTTACCAGTGGGCCATCCCAAAAAATGTCGCCACAGAAACTTCAAAAACCCTACATGAGGATCAGAAAGTGTAGTGATCTTCATACTGGTGAGGTATGGTGGAACAGGCAAAGAACTGATATCATACTTTTCTAGAGCAGTTTGTCCAAGGCCCTCTTGGCATTCAGGCAAATGAAAAATCTGGCGGAGAGTTTGCTTAGAAATATGGATGATCTTATTGGAAACAACTGTGGAGAGCCGATCAACATGATATGTGAAACAGGCTATGAACTCACATATGCATTCCTTGTACAAAACCTGATTCTTCAAAACAAGAAACTCGGAGAGTTGCAAGCGCTCAATCAAGTCGATATCATTCTGTGTTAATGAATCAGACGGAGTGGCGTTCTGAAAATTTAAGAAGTCCAACTCAGACGGAGTTCGAGCAGGCATGTGAACTGAGCGACTGGAGGAAGCCATAGCTGTAGAGCAAAGAAACGAGACAGAAGGATGAGGAGCTCAAACGAAGAGACGAAGAGAGCAATAAGGTTCGCGCCTCTTGGCCAAGGGTTCTTTATAGGGTTCCAGCCGAGGGATCGCAACCGTTGAGGGTTGCCAGATGGCAGAAATCCAAAGGTGACTCTTAGGGTCGCAGGCCTTAACGGGTGAAAAGAGAGATGAAAAATTCAAGGGTTGAGATCAATGGATCCAACGATGAGGAATGTCTACCTTGAAGGTGAAGCCGTAATGATGAAAAATTACTGGTACGAAAAGACGGCTGCAGGCACCATTTAAGACAGGCAACTCGATAAAGTGGAAGTAATCCGCCGTAAATCTTTTGCTGAGTACGGAAATATCTGGAGAGGATCTGAGATACCACAGAATATGCTTGTAATAAAGCACGGCGGTTGCGCTGGCCAGCTGGGGCAGTCGATGAGACTCTAAAAGGCAACACTTAGCCTCAGTGAAGCATCTGTTCAGCAACCATTTCTGTGCGTCTTGTTCATCTGGTGTTCTTGTGCGGCCAAAAATGTCGGATAACATAAGTATCGGACCACAGATCCCGCCACAGTTCTGCATGGAGTGGCTCACCTGCAAGATGGACTGGGTGGACCTATTCCGATTAAAAAATCGGGGGATTCCCATGGATGCTTGGCTCATCAGACGGTTGGATGACCCAGAAGATGAGCGGGGGATGCCACTGGAGGTGATTCTGCATCTGGATTACGAATGGCGAAGCGGACTGTACTTCATCTTGCGGGTTGCAATGTCTCCTCGACATGATCAAACTACGGAGATGTTTAATCCATAGAGAGAAGCTGGTAGTTCAAGTGTGGTGCATGAACGGAACAACTAACTTTGTGTGTACTGTCAATAGCTGTAGAAATATCTCTGGAATGTACTCCTTGTTATATGCAGTAATATAAATCAGAGTTTTGAAAAAAAACTGTTATGTCTCGTCTTGTGAATCTGTGTCTGAATGATCATCCTTGTTGAAATTTTCTGGTGTTCTGAATGCCTTTAAGCGAAATCCATTAACAAGAGAAGGTAATGGAGTTCCATCCAATTCACTCAACTGAAATACACCTGGTTTCACTACTTTGTCGATCTGATAGGGACCAAGCCAGCGAAATTTTAACTTGCCAGGTTGATTCTTGTATCTGGAATCATAGAGCAGAACCAAGTCACCTTGGTGGGACTTTTTCTTCAGAATCTTGTCATCATGCCACTGCTTAGTAAGTTGCTTGCCCATAAGAAAAAGACCACAGGCCTCTATCTGCTATACAAAGAGGACCCCACGGACACGGGCACGGGCACGGGCACGGCACCCACGGACACAGGCACGGCTGCTCCACTCAAGATCGGTAAGAGGCATGGCAAGGACCAGGCCACGGACACGCACAAGGAACACCCAAAGTCTGTCAAGAGGCACAGGCGAGATTCCCGGCACTCATAGCTCCACCGACTCCAATCATGGCGTTCAGACCAGGAGCATCTTTTTCTCAGCACAGATCTCGGAGCTGTTAGCTCCGCACTATTTTGGGCATGAGGCCACTGTACTATATACACAATGTTTTGAGAGCTAGTGTTTAGACAAGTTAGCCCATTTTTTACGTTGCTTCTTGTTCCAATGCTCTGCCTTAGTTGCGAGCCTGTTTGTAGCACGATTATGCCTATTTCATCAATAAAGCGGTTTCGCCGATTGACCTAAGTTTTGTCCTTCTGATTTCTTCCGCTTTTTTGTTTTCTTCTCTCTCAACAAATCCCACGTGACAACCCCCTTCGACCCTAAAGCACCATAGAGGAGCTCATGCACTACTACAAAAGGGGGGGCATTTGCAACATCATTTGTGACGTCCTAACGACATAACGAGAACATCAAACGTTGCATGCACGTGATTCAATAATGTTTCCCGTACGATGTCACCTGGATTTGCCGCAGCACGACTTCACGTCGCATGTGCGACGTCACGTCGCATGTGCAACGTATTAGCAACGTCATGGACGTATCAAATATGTTCTTATGACGTTTTATTGGCATTGCTCATACGTTGCTAATACGTACATCATATATGCACCCAAAATGTTTTTCATGGACTTGAACCAGTAACCTTTGGCTAACCAAAATCTTGGTGCACAAGAAATATTCCTTGGTGCACCGTTCACATTCTGATTATAGTCTGATTACATTCAAATACATTCTTATTAGATTCAGTGTGGAAGTCAATGCCATGGTGTGCACAAACTCCACTTCAACATGACAACAGATTACAGGGATTCTCTCTGGCAAATTTCCCAGCAACATTTCATGCCAGTATTTAGTCAGCTCATATGCATAAGATGTACCTTTTATCTTATGCTTGACTAGCTCCAACTGAAACCTCACCCATATTACTGACCTGGGATGGACAGGAACTTTCTTCCCTTGAACAATACCAGCTATAACTTCATTACCACAATAAAATTCATTTCCATAAGCATCCGTGGTGTCTTCTTTGAGGGCATGTTTCACTTGGATGAGATACCCTTTCATAATTGCCTGGGGCTGTAAATGATGCAAAATAATTTCCAACCTGCATTGTCTCATCCACATTGTCCATGTCATTTGCCCACAAGTCCACTGCCTCATATCCATCTTCTTCAAGGTTGACCCTGTTTGTAGGCTCTAGTTTTCTCAACTCCCATCTGCGCCACAATGATCAGCATTCTCACAAGCATCTTTCGTCCAAGGGGGATTCACATAGTGTATGTGGTATGAACCACGTGAGTGCACCATAAGGGTTTTCTTATTACCTTCTGAGTACGTACAATACCATAAGGGAATTATAAAAGGGGTATTTATTAATTTTTTCGTATTTAATAAGGTTCTTATACCAAAAGGGGTTTACAAAGAAGGGTGTTTTATTGCCTCTGGTATGCGTAGAAGATGGGTTTTTTTATTACCCCAAGCACGCACATGCCATATATGTATCTTATATAGGTGAACCCCCCGGGATGTCGCCAATATCCTTATTATTGCTTGAACAGACTTCATTATTACTTTTTATGTTGAGTAGCTCAATGTTGTTCCTATGGTCAGCTCTCCACACATTATATTCAAACATTCTATACTGCTGAAGTGATGTATGACAAGCCTATGCCAATTTTTGTGTTCTTTGCGAGTTCCTTACCACAATATTACAACATCTAGAGTCTAGACCATTTTCCAAGTTGGCTTGTGAGCTATATAAGTTCACAATTTACCACATTTTGCAAGATGCTAGAAAGCATCCATAATTCTTTAACTTACACATAATAGTGTAAGTTGGATTAAGTTGGGTGTCATTGTTCTAGTTTGTGATAATATGCTTTCTACTAAAATGTCACCATATGTTCTCTGGCATAAAATGTTTTTATGTCGGCAAAAAGATAGCACTTGCAAATCACCACAGTTCATTCTCTCTCTTAGTGTTCCTCTTCCCTACCCGCTCTTTTTGGACATCCACATATATGTGTAAAAGATTATATATCATACCTTAGATTATTATGCCAGGTGTTTACAACTGGAAGTTAAGATTTTGACTATGTTGGAAAATGTGTCATGAAGTCATTCAAGGTTGATATGGCAATTTATTATCATGTTCTATATATATTAGTGGATGTTCCATCATATAGAAATAATGAAGGTCATTATCAAATAAATTGGTTTAAGTTATATTACTTAATCGATTTGGACTTATGCATGGATATTTTTTATATGGTTGTAACATTAAGCCAACTTCTTTTGTCATATCAGAGATCTAACATATGGAATTCTCCTTTTGTATATGTTTTAATCTAGAACATACTTGTAATTATGCAATTTGTAATAATACATGATACTATAATGATAGATATGGGCATTTCAATTTTTAATATATTGATGGAACATGGGATATTATTGAACTTGTTGCAATGTCATGATAAGGCTTTTTCGTATTTATTATCACAAGAAGAGGTCAAAAGGAAGTTTGACATTATACATAAAAACATTTTATATGGTATACCTATGCAAGCTGGAAGACACACTTTCTCTGCAAAGTACCTGTACAATTATGTATTCAAGACATAAGTACCCATTTAGAATGTAAGTTATACTAAATAATAATGTTAAGAACTTTGTCTTGGTCACGCGTCGATTACTCCATTCTTCATGTCAGTGAAGCATAAACAATATATTTGTAAAATAGTTTGTACTATTATGTTGAGTATCAAGATCTAATTATTTATGCATAATTTGGTAATTCTTCCATGACATTACTAAAATAAGTGGCCTTGATAACATACTACTATTATTTCAAATGCAAATGACACAACCCAAGAAGAATTGACTACTGATCTATTGGAAGAAATGAATGATATAAGATAGAGAAAATAGATCATATGAAGACAAACAATCTTTACTATGTATATGACGCCACTCAATATTTTTCATATGTCATGGGACTTCATTAAAAGATAATTTGTTCTTGTAGTCTTCACTACTTGCCTACTTGTATGGCTAAGAAATTCCAGAAACACTCAAATCAAAGACACCAACAGAAGAATCAACATCATCCATATCATATAAAAATGAATTGAGGTCACATGTGTATACTTGACAAACATCTGTCATCGTTGATATATACATCCTCATCGGTGAGCTTTAAAGTTTTTTGCTTCGGAAACTCTTAGGGTCAGAGTTTTGTTTTCTTTCTTTCTCTCCCTCTTTACAACCCTCTCGCACTTTGTTATGGCTCGGAAGGCCAAGGAGCTGGCACAAAAGGCCAAGCTTTCTCAGCAGTCCCTGCCTACTTCCAATGCATCCCGTCCCCCGCCCACTTCTGATGCATCTCATCCTCTGATCCCGCTTCCACCACCCCAGTTTGATATCGACACTCTAGCTTCCACAATGAAATTGCTTAAGTCTTCTACCACCTACACAGACACCATGGTCTAGCTCCCTATAGAGGATTGGACGCAAGTGGTGCTTATGTTACAAATTCTCCTAGAAGCATACCTGCATTCTGTCCCGCAAAACGTGGATGCTGACACAGTTAATGACGAGGTTGTGCACACCTCCGCGGTAGATACTGCCGTCCAAACTGATATTCCATGGGTGCCACTTGCAGTAGATATGGCTATACAAACCCAGGATGACCTTGCTACCTGCATCCAGGAGTCTCTAGAGCCAACAAGGGATCTCAACCTTTAGATAGTGGGGCTATCTGAGACAGGAGCAGCTATAGGTATCGAGGAGGCAGAAAGAGTTTTTACAGATGTTATGAGCATCCAGGCTCCAGGTGTTGATGCAGCTAGACGAGTGGGAGCACAGAGGCTAGATCGGCCCTGGCACATTTTGGTACAGTTCCATACGTCCTGCGATAGATTGTCTGTGTTACAACATGGTAGTTGTCTTAAATGCACAAATTTCTTGGCCCAAAAGGACTTGAACTTTGCAGGGTCAGGAAAGCACGAGCACAAAAAAAATGGGTCGTATAAAGAGGTGGCCAATAATACGCGATAGCTGACCCTAGAACCCTTGGTTGATAGTTGCGTAGTCTTGGGGTCTCCCATGCAGGCCCGTATTTATATATGTTTGATAATTCTTGTTTTGATGGGGCTTTTCCCCCGATTTGATTATAGTTTGGACTTCTGCACGCGCTTCGTCACCCCTTCTTATATGGGTCCCATAGCCCGACTGGGCTTCCGTGGATGCTAAAACTTTTATCTTAATCTTATCCCCCCCCCCCTCTTTCTTAGTTAAGGCAGTGGTTTATATTACATGTAGAAATGATACATGAATATACAACAACATTAAGGGGAAAAAAAAAAAAACGAACCCTAATATAGCAAAGTCTCAATCCTAGGAGGAGTGAGACTAAAAATAAGAAATGGTCCCAGCTTATATTAAGCAAAATTGATGGGACCATATATACAACAGATTAAGGAAAAGTTATCAAGAGTTTGCCAACTCATGGAAATTCGTGTTTGTTGTTTATTCATATCTCAGATTGATCTCTAGAATATTGACCTCGACCATATGAAAAAAGTGCTTCGAGTTCATCCAGGTCGAAGGGGGCGTGATCTATGAACTGTAGCTGAAGCTTAGAGGTAACATCAAAATGCTATTCCCACAATGCTGCAAAAGCCTGCTTCAAGGAGAGAATGTTCCACCACTAGAGGTCCTCAAAGTACAGCACCACTTCTATTGCAGTTTGAGCCAACACTTTTTGCTTTAGAATTCCCATTTTTTTTCTCAATTTGTTTCCTGGTCCATTTGGCCAGGAGAGGCTCCGGTTCATACATTCCCAGGTCCAAGGGAATGACTAGTTCATGGTAATTGTACACGAACTCTGTCAGCATTAGTGAAAGAAAGTTTATATAAAGAAAGAAGCCATAAAAACTGCCAAGTGAGTCGCACAGAGGATCATATGCTAAGCCTTTCAGTTTTCTATGGGCTATAACTCTGTTTCAACTAGCATAGACTGGAATCATATTTTTAACCAATTAAGGTTAAAGGCCAAGGAACTATGATGATCTGTTTTTGTATTTCCATATTGCCCATCGAGCTAGAGATCTGAGGGTGCCTGAGAATGTATTTGGAAATTGAAGAAATTTCAAGAATTTTGCAGTAGAAGAGCAAGGAGTAGCACCACAGAGGTTTCTGGCCCATGCCCAAAAAAGAGTGAGCTTTGGACATTGGAAGATGTGAGGGTTGGTATCAACTTGTGAGCAGCCAAGGGGGCAAAGATCTGAGACACCTGGATTATGTTTAGCTGCCCTTTTATTAGAGGATAAGCTCTGATTGAGGAGAAGCCATCTGGAAAGTACAATCTTCTGAGCACAATAGGTTGTCAAGCCTGCTGTGATGAGATTTATTACAACCTCATTGGAGCATCCCCACACAATAGACTTCAAGGACAGAGGATCTAGAAGGAGTTTGTAAATCCTCGAGACTTTATACTACTTTTTTCCCCTGCAGCTCCAAGATACTAAGTCAGGACTGTCTTTCCATCCTTCTAGAGCCTGCATAATTTCAATACATATTCTCCTATTGGTGGGAGAATTCTGAATCCTTTGAGCTATCTGATGCCAAAAAATCCAATGGTCACCATTCTTTGAATCCGCAATGACATTCAGACTAGAAAAACTCCATTCCTTGTATTTCTTGGGGTGTTTGAGTGCTAGATATCTAGATTCATTTGGCTGTAGGCTGTGGTGCCAAAACAAATGAAAGTCAAAACCTACTTGTTTGATGGCATCAGTATGAAAACAGTGAGAAGCTTCATTCCATCCCTCGAAGATATGCCTCATGATCATGGATGTGTGAGGGGTAGCATTGAACTGGTAGAAAGCCGAGTCTGAAGGTCCTTGCTCATATGGTTTGGGGACCATGGGAGACCATTCTAGAGGATCTTGGGGAGGCGACACCTTATTATCACATCTAGAGGGTCAAACCTCAACGTCTAGACGCTTATGCCCAGTTGGTTGTGGCACGAAATTAAGGTGTTGTATCAATTGTTATCAGAGCCGAGTCTTGAGTTCAAGTCTCCATGGGGGCATTGCAATTGGTAAATTGCCTCATGGGCCAATGATGTAAGTCCCATATGCTCGAGGGCAAGCATTCCGAGGAGGGGAGGAATTGATATGGTTTGGGGACCATGGGAAACCACTCGAGAGGATATTGGGGAGGCGGCACCTAATTATCACATCTAGAGGGTCCAACCTCAACGTCTAGACGCTTTTGCCCAGTTGGTTGGGGCACGATAATTAAGGTGTTGTATCAATTGCAGCCTAGGCCTCTCAGAGCTCTTTGTCGAGTGAGGCTGGACCAGGCTACCTTATAGTCTCCTTGCCATATTTTCTCATGAAAGCTTCCATGCCTATATAGCTCGCTTTGTCTGCTACAATGGTTGAAGAGAAGAATATGTGTGTGCTGCCAATTACACTATTTGCAATTCCAACTCTTTCCACCGGGGAAAGGGAAGCTGGATACATCATGAATTTCCTTTTTATTCTGTTAGTAAATGAGGACCAAAGACCATGCGAACTCACGCCCAAAACGAGTGGTATACTAAGGAGTTTTGTAGCGGAGTTTTTCTGCAAGAACTGGAATCCTTGCAATGAGGTTGCATTTGTATTCAAGAGTATGCTACATTTAGACTTGTTGAGACATACCCCCAGAGGCACTCCCAAAACGATTCATTGCTTTGAAGAACTGTTGGACACTCGAACCATCATTCTTAAGAATAAGAATGTGACATCAACATATTGCATGAGCATAAAATGTTATTATTACCCTAGCATCTGAAGGAAGCTGATGAATCCTACCTCATGTAGCTTGTTGGTAACCTTGGTCACCATTTCTGCCACTATAAGAAAAAGATAGGGAGCCAGAGATTATCCATGTCTTACCCCTCTTTTGCAAGGAAAAAATTGAGAGGGGTAACCATTCGCCAATACAGCAGACCTTGCTTCTTGATTAAAGGAGTGGATCATCCTGATGACAGATTGAGAAAAGCCTAAAAATTCCATGGTTTGGTACAGAAAGTTCCAGTGGACGGTGTCAAAAGCAGTTTTGAAATCTAGCTTTAAGAGAATGCACTTTTGACCACTCACTTTGTTCCAGTACAAGCCCTCATGCGCTCCAATAAAACTATCAAGAATGCTCCTGGAGGGTAAGAAGGCAGGTTGAGTAGGACTAATAATCATGTTTAGAACAGGTTTAGGTCTATTGGCCAATACCTTTGCCAAGATCTTGTAGCTGGCATTGGTAAAAACAATTGGTCTCCAATATGAGAACCCAACTGGAAAGTCCACTTTAGGGACCAATGCAATCAGACCAGCATTTATGGCAGGATGCAGATGTTCTGCAATCCAACCTCCTTCGATGAAGACTGTCAAATCATTACATATAATATCCCCGAATTCTCTATATAATTCCAGAGGGAATCCATCTAGGCTAGGGCTCTTGCCTGAAGGCATAGAGTTAAGAGTTGCTAAAATCTCAGCTTGCTGAGGGATAACAACCAATTGCTCATTATCAATGGCATTGCTGGTGGGCTCCAGTTTTTAAAAAAATGTGTTCATCTCCAAATAGGGATCTCTCTGAGGATCAAAGAGGTCTTTGTATTTGTATAAGAAGAAGTTTTGGATATTTTGTTGCCTTTTCATCTCGTTTCCCAAGTCATCTTTGACAAAAATAATCTCATTGTTGATTATCCTGTTGTTGGCAGCTTCATAGAAAAAGGAGGAGCTGCTTTTGTCAATATGATTCACATATTGAAATTTACATTGAACAGCCAAGGATTGTGCTTCAAACTCTTCTATGTGTTTGACTTCAATCTCCAGCTTGGCTTCTTATTCTTGCAGCTGAACATTGTCTTTATCCTGAAACATATTTTCTTTAATTTGCTTCGTGTGTCTATAGATCTCATGTTTTTGCTTTCTTTCTTCTTATGTCAGTCCCCCATTTCTTGATCCACTTTTTGGTTAACTTCAACTTTTGGACAAAGCCATATAAGGGTTTGCTACTTCCTAACTTAGGTAGGGAGGAATAGAACCCACTGAATTCTTCACAAAACATTTTCTGCTACAGAAGTTGAGTATTCAACTTATGGGGGTGTGGTCTTTGCTGCCTCTTGTTTTGACTTGCAGAGTTCTCAAAATTTGAGGAAAGTGGTCAGATATTGAGTTACTACAGTCAGATTTTATGATAGATTTATCCAAATGTTGAAATTAACTGTGCAGCTGTAGAATCTATCCAATAGATAGAAAATTCTATCTGTTCCTTTCTCTTATTGCTCCAAGAGTAAGTTGTAGAAGAAGAGGGAGGATGATACACACAGACATCCATTAGAAGATCCCATTCAACCCTTTCTTTGTTTCACATATTCAACTTCTTTCCCAACTTCTGGTCCCAAGAAGGAGTATTATTAAAATCCCTAGAAAGAAGCCAATTTTTAGTGTGGTTATTGACACTAATCCAAGATTTCATTTCTCTCCATTAAATTTCTCTTTCTTGAATATCTGTTGGGGCATAAACATTAATAATCCCTGTCCTGTGTCCTTCAATTTCAAAGGAAGATACTATCCATCTGCCAGTAGGATCAACATAAGGATCAAAGAGAGAATGCCCCTTCCATCTAGTGCATAGACCTCCCTTTGTACCATCTGTTGCTGTACATGTGCTGCTGCCGCAATTATAGACCTCTTTCTTTTTAAGGAGCCCTTGATCCCTCGCATGTTCCAGCTTACAATCTTGATAAAGCTTTGTGTCTAGTATTGGAAGCAGGCCCATCCTTAAAGAGGACCACCTTCTTTTTCTTCGAGGTCTGAGGGGTGAAGAAGTTGTCTTCAATCCCCATCTGTGTGGGAGAGAGCATCACATTCTCATTTGTGGGTGGGTAAGACTTCTTCACTTTGTGTGTCTGCCACTCTGTCAGCATTCCAGGAGACTTTTTCTGGTGATAATTGCTACTCACAGCTAAATTGGATAGCCATATCTATTCGTCCATCTTTTTTATGGGTCTCAGACAGAAGCTCACAAGGCTGTGAATCAATATGCTTTGCCGAAAGGGCTCATAGGGAAATTCAACATGTCCTTGATGTTGCTTAGAGTGTGACCTGCCAGGCTCACTTGGTGTCTCCAAATCACCTTGATATTGCCCATTGGGAAAGAGCCTTTGTTTGGGAGAGGAAGGGGACATGAAGTCAGAGCACTCTCCTTTTCTCTCGCAGGTGACTGGGAAGGAGAATTGGAGTGGCGATTCCTGGCATCTTCTTTAGAAAGCTCCTTACGGGCTTTGGAACTGTGTGTGCCGCCAAGAACGAACTACATGTCTCGTCGAAGTATGCAACATTATAATCTTCTAAACACTGCACTTCTCCTCTGTTCAATATGGCCACATGTGCATGATAGAGCTTTCGGGCTTGCAAAATTCTGACACCGGCTTCATTCTTTGGTGGCCTCCTTATTGTGCTGATCGATGGAGCCACGGTTTACTTTAGCAGTTTTGTCTCGTTCACATCTTTCAAAGATAGCAACAGACTTGTCTGTTGGTTTTGCCACAATATCAGCACTCGACAATTTTTGTGCCGCTTTCATGAACTCTTGGATGGTCAACACTTTGGTTGTCCTTGCCTTCTTTGTGTCCTTTGGCTTAACAACAGCAGGTCTCTTTTTTATTTTTGCTTGTGTCACCACCTCTTCCTCAACCTCCTCTTCTTCTCCCTCTGCGACCTGTTCTTTCTCCCCCCGCAGCCTGCTCTTCCGCTGTCTTTTGGGTACCAAATGCCCTTCATCATTGTTTCCTCACACAGAATGACAGAGGCTAGAATATCTGTTATATCCTGGAGAAAAAACAAAGTTCAGTCCAAGCACGTATAAATTTGTACCAAAGTCTAGTTGCAGCACCCTTAAGGAACTTACATATCCAGCAGTGTTATTCGCCGAGATGTATTCTCGAACATCCTTGGGCTTGCAACTAAGGCTATTTCATGACAACTACAGTTCCATGACTTTGCTGGAATAAAGGGGCTACTTAGCACTCAACATTAAGCCTATCAATGATAATAAATTTACCTATGGGACTGGGGGACACAATGTTTTCCAAGCTGCCTTCAAAACGGTTCATGCCCTAAGGAGCAGGAGGCTTCATACCTTACAGACACGGCTTGACAAGAACCCTGGTATAAACAACTATTAACACTATTGCAGATGAAACGGGAGTGTTGCACAACTCCCGTTTCAAAGATTCCCCTAAAAAAACAGGCATGTTGC
>JAANSK020116017.1:0-15796 GCA_011763485.2 Isoetes engelmannii
ATTCTGGCCGTCCTCCAAGGTCCCAGCATCGTTTGACTCCTGGAACTGTGAAGTATGCGGCATTTCATGTCCTTTCTTTAGAAGGTGGTAGAGGATTGACTGTTCTTCAAATCGCAGATCGTATTCAGGTAGTTGTTGAACTGTTTAACCTGTTTAATAAATGCCTGTTTAACCAGGAACTTCTGATTGTAGAAATCGGGGCTGCGTGACTTATCAACGACAAAAACACCAGAGGCATCAATATCTGCTGCGCTTTCTAGAGACACAAATCTGTTTGAAAGAGTAGCCCCATCAACATATTGCGTCCGTGCACAATTTAGAAAAGACCCAACTGATGAAGAAGACATTCTGCTAGCTGCAAAGGAAAGGATAGATGTGTTCCAAAGTGGGTTTCACAATAATGCAGAGCCGTTCAAAGATGTAGACGACACTGAAGAGCCTGAACGGGATGAAGATTATGACCAAGATGTTGATGATGTAGATGGAGATGCAGATCCAGATGCGGATGCGGATAGTGATGGATTCGACCCCAAAGCTGAACCAGGTGGAGATGTTGAGGAGGGAGCAATTGTTTCTTCAAAAACTCATAATTATGATGCTGTGGAGGGAGAGATTGATGAAAGTCAAGTGGGAGAAGCATGGGTGCAAGGTCTGATGGAGGGAGAATATAGTAGTTTAAGTATCGAGGAGAGGCTTGCTGCTCTGACAGCCTTGGTCCATATTATAAATGAAGGAAATGCAGTTCGGCTTAGTATTGAGGTGAGCCATCATTCTGTGCTTGCCTGATGGATTGTGGCAACATTTGTTGCCTGTTTTTACCTCTTGTTTTATCTGCAGGAACGCTATGCTGCAGCCTCCGCATTCAAACGGCAGCTGTGGGAGGAATCTCAACTTGACAAGCGGCGGATCAAAGAGGAGCATTTAAGGGGAAAAGCAGAGGGGACTCCCAATTCACTGAATGCTTTGGGCATAAATGAAGAATTTGATAATGATGATTTTACAAGGAAAAAGGCGAGTTTAAGGGGAGCTGGGACACATGATCTTCCAGAATGCAGTTCAGCAATTTTGGGTTCTGTTGATTGTGAAAGATCCCGTGCTCAAGTAAGAACAGATATACGTTTACGGGCAGAGAAGCTTTATACTATAAGATCCCTACCACTAGGTGTCGATCGCCGGTACAATCGATATTGGCAGTTTACTGTAGGAAGTGGTATCCAAGAGCCTGCCATAGGAAGAATTTACTTCGAATCTCATTCTGATGGACGCTGGGAAGTCATCGACACAGAAGAGGTAAGGTTGTCATGACCTCAGCATATTTCAACTACGATTTTTACCCAACTCTGCTAAATTTTGCAGGGATTTGATGCCTTGGTGGCTGCCTTAGACACTCGGGGGTGTCGGGAAGCTCATCTTTTTACTTCGCTGAAGGAAATAGAGAGTGCATTTAAAGAAAGCTTGAGATGCAAAAATGCAGAACAATTTGGTGCTTCTGTTATGTCATCTGAAGCATCTCTTGTGAGCTTCAAAGAAGATAGTCCTGTCTCTGGCTCAGAAGACGATCCATGGCAAGTTGGTACAGTTTTGGTGGAGAAAAGGAAGTCCATGTCTGAAAAGAAAAAGGCCCTCATTCGATATAAAGAGTTTGATGCATGGCTTTGGTTACAGTGCTTGAGTTCAGGACATATGTTGAAAGCCTTAGTTTCGGATGTAAGAAAAGAGCCAGATGTTTTGTTCGCATGTGACAGTTGCCATAGTTTATATTGGCCAAAGGAACAGCATTGTGAAGTGTGTCATAAAACTCTTCCATTGGATGTGAAATATTCTCATCACACATGTGAGCAATTGGATGGAAACATGTGTGATATTTTGCCTGGAAGGTTTCAGCTATTAAAATGGTTGTTGCTTCAAGTGGAGGTAGTGAGCTTTTGTGCACCACTTTGGTTCAGTGGTTTGGTTATATCATTTTTTTTCTCATATTTATTGTGAGCATGATCTAGAGAAATTGCTGTTTTGAAGTGGAGACTTTAAGAGATAGATTTGAATGCCTGGGTTTTTGAAAAGATATGAATTGTTTTTTGGAAATGACGGATGTTTTTTTTCTTGGTTCCACTTTGTAATCTTGTAAACAGTAAGGTGGTATTTCTGATTATATTTTTCTGCTTACCAGCTTTCTGTTCCACGAGAAGCTGTCAAAGATACATGGAATGAGTATACCAGGACTGCATGGTATGAGAACATAAAGGTTGTGTCCTGTCCGAGCGAGCTCTTGCAGGTTGGTACTGAAATTTACTTAAAGCAATGATCGCATCACATCTGGTAGATAACACCGCTGTTTGTTTGTAGGCGTTTACTGAGCTCGAGAGTGCGGTTCATCATGATTGGTTATCTCCTTCCTATGAAACAGCTGAACAATTGGGTGTCAAAGAACCATCAGAAGGTGTAAGAAAAAGTCCTGTCTGGGTTCCCCACACGACTGCAGCTGTAGCCATGCGATTGATGTCGTTCGACGGAGCTGTAGCATATACTCCTGAACAGAAGCAGCGGATGGAAACCGAACATAGGAAAGCTGGTGTATCTGGAATTGTAAGTTATAACATGAACATTCACATGGGAAGGTTCGTTGTGGATGTTTACTTGCTCGGCCGCCTACCTTACGGCATATACTGTTGCTTATTTTTATTCTCGTGGACCCTTTGGCTCATGATTGCTATTTTGAGATTTACCTAGTTTTGCTCTTTTTGTGACATTTTTTGACAGTATTAATGCAATGATGCAGGATGTTGCTGAAGAGGATTCAAAGGATGAGTTAGATTCAGAAGAAGACTCTGATAACCCACCCATTGCTGTTAAAGGCTCTAGGAATTGGAATAAAACTGATAGTCGCAGTAATAGCCCGGAAGATGGATTATCAGAAAGATATGCGTCTCAAGCTAATAATGGCACTAATGTTCTTGAAGGTAATCAGAGCATGCTATGTATGAATGGAACAGACAAAAGAGTTATGCAGGAAGCCTATGAGCAGGATGGCAGCAGTGATTCACAAGAAGAGAATGAAGGTCAAGATGATTGGGAGGTAGAAGATGCCGAGTTACTAAACTCCTCTGATGAACATCATCAGCTAGATGAAGAGGATGGAGAAAGCCCTAAGGAGGTGTATGATGAGATAAATGGGGAGGGGATTGAAGTTTTCGCTGAGGCACAAGGAGATGACAGAGAGACAGATGATGATAATTATCGTATTGTAGGAAATGAGGAAGTGAATGCTGAGGAAATTGATGATACAGATGAGCTGTCAAATAGTTGAAGTTTACCAACCACACGATAGCTGGTAGAGAAATACAACTAAAGATATGTGGGGACGTGGGCCAGACCAAGATTACTGGTAATGAAGCTCTCCATTACACTTACCTGTCAGAGTTTTTCTTCGTTGCTTCTATTGGCCGATGCTGTCCAAAGAAAGAGCTTCAGATATTTCTGGACAATGTATATGAGGTGGATGAGAGCTTGGAAGCTCACCATGTATATATTCACTAGCGAAAATATAGTGCAAGAAAAGCATTGACATTTTCTTGCTGTTGTATGTGCTTCGTCATCCACTTTAAGCTGGATCCGCTAATGGAATGTGTCATAATTCTTCTCTCTGTGTTCTTCAACATTTGTCCTCTGTAAAACCAAGGGCACCCCACCCCACCGGGTCAATGGTGATACCCTAAGACGTTGGTAACAGACCTCTAAAATATAGGTGTCATCACCCACTTGAGGTTCGAAAAACAGTGCCCTTCACAGTTTGCCCAGCCGCGTGGAGATGTAGCTGGATCTGCACATGGTTTCTAATTTTTGCTGTAGCGGGATGGCAAATCCGGATATAAATATATATCCGGATTTGCCATCCGGATATATCATTTTGGAATTTTGATTGAAATTTGGATGCCAGAAAGTTAGAGATATAATTTTATATGTAAGGAGATATATGCAGGAGGCCAACGATGGCAGAGAGCGCATCATAACAGATCCTCCTCCGGGTAGGATAGGCTAGGATAGCTGCCCCTGGTTTTTGATTAGATGATGGCCGCCCACCTAAGAGTAGCTCAGCTGCTACATCGAGATTACACCTTGGCACTATTTTTCATAGAAGCACATTCTGGGGTGCCTTCTGAGCCATTGCTTGATAAGTTGATTATAACTCTTTGATTCAATCAAGAGGAAGCTTCCTCATGGCATAATGGATTTGAAAATGTCTGAAGCTACTTGAATTCTGTCAGAAGGCGAGATTGAATCTGCCTTCTTATGGAGTGACAAAAAAACTAGTTCATTTTATCTTTGTTTTAAGATTAACTAATTTGCTTTTTTGAGAAAACTGGGCTCTTGGCATACATCTTGCAGCAGCAGACCATGATTGCAAGCCTGCCACAAATGCTCATGAATCAACAAAAAGAATGGGCAAGAAGGCAAAATACAAACAAATGAGGTTAAACTGTTCCGATGAGGTGCTCCAAAATGTTAGCATAAAACCTAAACAATGAGGGAAAATACTCTCTAAATAGTAGAGCGAAACCTTAAACCTAAAAGACTTTTTACCTTCCCCAGATCTAGGCTGAGTTCTAGGCATTAGATCTTGGGGTCCAATATGGTGGAGACATGTGCCACTTATGTCAATGATTGAACCCCCCCCCCCCCCCCCCCCCCCCAAAAAAAAAAAACTGCAATTCAAATATGTACAAACCTTTATAACATCAGGTCCAACGTGGTGCCCAAAAAATTGGGTCGGAAACAATTGTTGCCCATGAAAGATTTGCTTAATGTCAAAATTGGATGTCCAATTATATTGACGACGATGGGCCAAAATGAATCTTAGGAGCATAAAAATGATGGGTACCATCCCCTTATATTTAACAACACGATGGTCCAAAAACCACTAAAAGATTAAAATGTGGGGGCCTCAAGAAATTAAAAACACCCTAATGCTGCCCTGCGATCAGTCATTTGAGAAAGTTTTGTAGTTGCCTCTCCATTCTATGATTATGTATCCTTCTGTCACTTCCATTTACCCTTGTCGAGTTAAGATCCTTGGTATTGTTGTTATTTTTCAATATTCGACCCTGAATTTTTAGGATTGCTATTCTCCAATGCCATTGAGAAGACCAGAATGGCCTTATGATTATTAACTTGATTTTGCAGGTCCAATGGTTTTAAATTCATACCTGCATGCTTACTAGTACATTTTCATATGTTAAAACTGCATCAACTTTATCAATACAATTGTTAAACTATAAACGCCTTTGACTGCACTTCTGGCATTGAGGAAGTAATCATGACCGTGTCAAGGATAGAGAGGTTTTCTGGCCAAAAGCATTAGTGAAAGGAATGTCAATGAATATGTCTTTGGAGAACTCTAACTGGTCGAGGGTCTAGGAGGCCTAGATGGAGAATGTTCTGTGGAAATATACGTTCCAATGGAGTTAAACAGTCGACGCTGCCATTTAGCACCTAAACCGGTCCAGAGCTCCTAAATTAGGGCTCTGAACCCTTTTACAGAATTCTCTTATGGGAACGATGAAAATAATCGGATCCCCTAGCAAGGAGGATCTGATAGAGTATGATGGAGGGATAGGCGATGTATTTGCCTTGATAATGGAAGTGAAATCGATATTGGCCAAACTCTAAAATGAACAAGAGATCCTCTCACTTGTAAGACGACTTACAGAAAAATTAAAGCAAGGACCAAAATTCAAACTTTGAAGAAAACAATTGATGATTCGCAGGTTGGAGTTCCGGATCTGCAAAAGGGGTAAGAAATTAAGATTGTGATCTATGATTTAGAAGACCAAAAGGCTGACAATTCAAAAGATATCTTGGCCCAACCAGATGAGATACCCAAATCTCTAAAAAAATTTAATCCCAAGTATCTTCCTTATTCAATGAACAGGACATGCTGCACGATGATGCTCGTGCAGATCTTTCTAGAAAGAATATTGAGGCTGAAAAAGGATGGTGCTCTTAAAAATGTGGAGCAGTATGAGAAGGAAGAAAAACAAAAGCAAAAGCAAAAGCAGAGAGAAATAAAGAATTGTGTTTGACTGGACAATAGAAACATCCTTGCGCTTGCACGCCATTTTGTGTTTTACCATGGCAGGAAACAGAGGAGCGCTATGCTATACACTTACAAGAATGCTCTCTATAGGGCGTTTCGTCTTTTTAGGAGAAACGCGAGCCAGGCGTGAGGACAACTTGCCTTGGATTTCTGTACACCCAATTTGTTTAATCTAAATTATGAAGAGGTGTTCCGAATGTGCTCTGGTGAGCACATTTTCTTCTATGTTGCTTAAGAAACTATATGAATAAGATTATGTCTAATGGCTTACAACTTTCTTTGGTTACAGTCTATGGAATATGAATTATGAATACGTGTTTTGAATGTGGAACCGATGGGCAAATTTTTGTTTTGTACTGGTTTATACTATAGATAATAACAAACTATGTTCATGTTGCCTGTTGGTTATATATGTGTTCTATTGACAACTTGCATGAATACAAATGTTGGCTACATATGTGTTCCGTTGACGATTTCCATGAATACAAATGATGAAACGTTGCTTTTGCTTCACAAATGTATGACACATGTATGGCTCAACTTTTATGGCTCAACGTTGCTTTTGCTTCACGTAAAAGTAACTTTGCTTCCATTCAGCCCCATCCGCCAATCATATCATGCCACGTGGCATTGATTCTTTCTTAGGAATATTAGTGCCAAGTGTGTTGCTACTCTTTTTTTTTTTTTAATTCCTAACGTTTACTTAGCATTTTCATTCTGCATTTACTTTACATTCCATTTTTCATTCTGCATTTACTTTACATTCTGCATTTCGATTACATTAAAATTTTAGAGAGAATTCACATAGAATTTCAAATACAAAAACTCTGTTCCATATACAATTAATATAGAAAAACTGTGTCATATAGAAAAAGTGTATCAGATACTCTGTTTCGTAACAATGATAAAAATTCATAGGTCTTTTTTGCAAAAACATAGAAAGAAGAATGAGATGCAAAAACGTTGCCTGGTACTACAACAATCGGAAGTATTTGCAAAAGGCAAAATGGGACACATGTTCCAGCCTAGAGTGGCCGGCTGATTCAAAAGAGAGCTGCCATGTAAAGGCAAGCCAGAATATGGTGATTGCTGCTAAAGAATCCCTGACAACCTGAAAACAAGTTGGACCATGTCAGAGACATGAGGTCACAAGCACAAAAAACATGCTGAAACATGTGAAAGGACTAAAAGAGCAATGAATATGTATACATGAGTGAAATTCATTGATTCATGTTGCTGTCAGGCATAATGCTGCTTCCATGAGTGACAATAACACCGTGTGTAACCACTACGCAATTCGTAAACGTTCCACCAAAAACAACAGGAGCTACATGCTGATTCTGCTTCAGAACAGGATACAAACTCATTGCCTTCCTCACCTCGGGGCTAGCTTCTCCATACCAAGCATTCTCATCTAGTATAGGAAAATCATCATACTCTTTGCTTTCTTCATCAATAGAAGATGGAGAGGTAACAATGGGTACACTAGCATTGTCAGAACTGAGTCTAGAAGCCTGGCATCCTAGATTTGACATAATAGGAAAAGGAGTTGACATAACAGGAGCTGGAATTGAACTCATAACAGGCGGAGAAGGTGGCATTGAAACAGTTGCAGGAGCTGGCATTGAACTAATGACAGGACCAGAAGAAGAAGAAGAACTACACAACTTCCCTGATTCAATTTCGTCCGCCTTCCTCATTTCTTCCGCATACACATCTGCATACATACGTCTCGTACCATCTTCATTGAATGGTTGCACGACGACATCCATTTGTCTGCAATGTCAAGTGTCTTGTCATACCTTAATAAAAAAACAAACAATAAGAAAAAGCAGAAACTAGGAAAGCAAAAATGAAATAATAACTAAATCAATTACCTTTTAAAAGCCTCGGCAGTTCGATGGCCTGTCACATTCATACCAATGTTCAATGGTACTCCATTAGGCGTCATTCTGGAAACAAGTGTGGCACAACCACTCTTTCCACTAAAATTACCTTCGACTCCAATCGCCCCCATCATGTACATCCACGAAGACAATTTCCTGGAACTGACTCTATGCTTGCAGTTGTACCAGACCTGCAACACCAAAATCAGAATCAAAATAAAACTAAGAAATAGAAAAACAAGCAATAGCTACTAGACTTACATTGCCTCTTGGCCTTATGATTGACTGCATAAAACAAAACCTGGCCTATTTTCCTTCACCTCTTCCACCTCGTTCAACTGGCAGAAGCTCACACTTATATTCTTCCAATGGAGGTAAATGAAGATCAAGATGTTGAAAAGTTGCAACTACATCTTCTTCGAAGCATTTCAAAGCCATCCTGAATGATTCTTCTTGATATCTATCCATATCAACATCCCAATTCTTACTTGTCCTTTCATCGTATTCCACAAATTCATGGCCTCTATAAACCCTAGCCTTGAAATCACACATGGCAATTCTAAACAATTCATTCTGGCCTCTAATGCCCCACTCGAAACACAATAATACAACCATCTCTTCTGCAGGCATGTAACATGACAAATCTGATCGTCTGCATGCTGCAGAAGCAGGACTTCCTCAGAGAAACTTACCTCATCAACCTTCTTTCTTTTATTACATACACCAGGAGTATTATAGGACCGCCTTATTGAAGCTACACAAGCCAACCTAGCTTTTGCAAATATAGAGCAGCATCTAATATTGAACGGTAGCTCCTCAATTCCAGTCTCACCAACTCTGATTTCCTGTGCACGTTGAATCATGGCTTCAAACTTCTGAAACATATCCTGTAATCTGTAAAGCAAAAAATTGTGAGAAAAGACAGAAATTCAAAATTTAGAATTCAGAAATTCAGAATTCTGAAATTCTGAAATTTAGAATTCAAAGATAAGAAATTTTGCAATTAAGAAACTTAATTCAGAAATTTTGCAATTCAGAAATCTAGAAATTTAAAAATCAGAAATTTAGAATTCAAATTATACTTACGATTCAGTCGGGAACATCTTGCCGTCAAGTTTGATAACTTGCATCATAAACTCTTCAACCATTCCAGCAAATTCACGCCTATCCAAGTCTTCAATCCGTTTTGAAGTATCATGACCACGATGTTTCCGCCACTGATCGAATCTCTTCCTCGCCCAATCAACCTTACTCTTCCTCTTATTTGATCCGTCGATCCTAAGGCCCAGATCATATGTTAAAGCCTCTGGGTGCCTCTCGTTTCGATTATGGTCAATTATGATTTGGGGCACCTATGATTTTGAAATATCAAATACGGGTTGTTCTAAGATTGTGAAATCTGTAATACGGGGACTTGAACCTCTACCAAAATAAATCAATGTCCTAATAAGAATGTTTTGACCAAGATAAGCAGTGAGCTAATGTGATTATTTTTTCTATTAAATCTATGTTTTTTTTACAACAACCCATTTACTCGATCGTCGGATCTGTAATCCTAAGGTCCAGATCATGTGTTAAGGCCTCTGGACGCCTCTCCTTTCGATTATGGTCAATTACGATTGGGGGAGCCTATGATCTTGAAATATCAAACGGGTTGGCCTAAGGTTTTGAAATCTATAATGCGAGAACTATAACCTCTACCAAAATAAATCAATGTCTTAATAAGAATGCTTTGACCAAGACAAGCAGTAAGCTAATGTGATTATTTTTTCTATTAAATCTATGGTTTTTTTCTTATAACAACCCATTTAACTGTTTTAGGAGTATGGTCTATGGTTTTGGGAATGCTCATTGGTACATTCATATTAAATCCCCTTGAACTCCCATGTTATTATTGTCAATTATGATTGGGGGCGCCTATGAGTTTGAAATATCAAATACGGGTTGGCCTAAGGTTTTGAAATCTGTAATACGGGACTTGAACCTCTACCAAAATAAATCAATGTCTTAATAAGAATTCTTTGACCAAGACAAGCAGTGAGCTAATATGATTATTTTTCTATTAAATCTATGTTTTTTTTTTTATAACAACCCATCTAATTGTTTTAGGAGTATGGTCTATGGTTTCGGGAATGCTCATTGGTACATTCATATTAAAATCCCATTGAACCCCCTGTTATTATGTAACATATTCTTCTCAAAATGTATCCTCCTTTTAGCTCCTAGTTCCAGGAAGCAAGCTGTACAAGATGATACGATGGTGTAATCAATTCTGACTCAACTTCACTCTATCTATCATAACCCCCTTGTATGGATGAATTTCGGCCTTATAAGACCAAATCCGAAGAGCTGGTTCGAAAAACTTTTCAACGGACTAAAATTCGTATAAAAAAAAACATATTGTGTCACTGAGATACGATGCTCCAAAATTCGGCCAACAAAACTGCGATTCTTGTTGTGTGTATATTGAGTTGTCTGGGACTTTTGCCCAGATCTCCGAGATAATCGGATTGTATTGGACAAAGATTTTCGTGTTGAGGCTTTCAAACAAATATCATTTCGTAATATGAATCTTTAAACAGTAAGAATAGCTTTATAACGAAGTGAATTGTCGAAAGAATCAGACAAACGTTTCTTTATGAATAAGCACAAAGTAAAAAACTTGAAGTCGATAACTACACTGCATAGAACTATCTTTGTTGAAGGCCAAGCACTTTTGGTTTTACAAGGAGGCACATGAAAGAAAGGGCATGCAATGCTTGGTGGGACGAAGAATGCAAAGAAGCACGCGCAAAATTACCAAGCCTATGCATTCTAAAACCAACCTGGTACAAGAAACTGCTAAGATCCAAAAATCACATATTTCTTAGGAAGAAATAGATTGGTCTGAGCATGCAATTGATGAAATCTCCAAAAACATTTTGGAACATGCTGCAGGGAAAAACTGAACAACCAATTTTAGATGGACATGCCTTGGTAAATCTGGTCAGAGATATTTATGAAAAGAAAGATGCAAATAGCATGCCAATTTTATCTTTGGATGCAAACCTAATTATAGAAGATGAGGTGAAAGAAGTGGTGGCATATATGGCCAACAATAAAGCACACGACCTTAGTGGCATGTGCATAGAGTTGACAAAATGGGGTGGGCAGACCACTATCTCGATTCTGACCAGATTGCTCAATGATTGTGTGAAACAAGGGCGGCCAGAAGGATGGAAGGTCAATCTTGTCCATCCAATACATAAGCAAGGAGACAAAAAGGACATCAGAAATTACAGAACAATTCTGATAGGCGTGTATTAGCGAAAATCCTGGGCAGTTTACTGGAGAACAAGCTCAGCTCATGGACTGAGAAAAATGACAAGCGCTCACAGTTTCAAGCAGGGTTTCGAAAGCAACACAACACGTTGGACCATGCCATTACTCTCAGAGTGTTAGTGGAAAAAGAAAAAGCTCCTAATTGCGCATTATACATTGTTTTCATTTATTTCACCAAAGCATTCGACACATTCTCGAGGAGAGAGCTTGGTGAGAGAATGAAGCAAATTGATGTTCCATCCGAGATCCGAGGCGCAATATTCCAGTTATATGCAGAAGTTCTTGTTAAGCTCTCAGGCAGCATACAAGATGTGATCAGAAATACCATTGGGGTGAGACAAGGCTGCCCCCTTTCTCCCACTTTATTTGGCATCTACATTGACGAGCTTGATGAATGGCTTAGAGCTCGCTCCCTATCAGGTACGAAACTTGGAAAATATTTGCTTCAATTGCTTTTGTATGCAGATGACATAGTGCTGATTTCCAACAAGAAAGCTATAATGCAGAGCCACTTGAATTGTCTTGAGGCATTTTGCGAGACAAAGAAAATGAGCATAAACATATCTAAATCGAAGGTAATGATCTTTGGGACCAGAGAAAGGCCATCATTCTGATACCAAGGACATGAACTGGAGATCGTAGATAATTATAAATACCTTGGTCTCGATTTCTCTTTCAAGTACACTTGGAAGGAGTGCATAAAAAGGCGGGTAACAGGAGGTAAGCAGGCACTATATGGCATGCTCAATAAATGCTCAAGAGCTGCATTGCATGATTGGGGTCTAAAAAAGATCATATTCAAAGCACTAGTGCAAACGATAGTGTTATATGGGGTGCCAATATGGGGGCCAAATCTTACTACAAAACAATGGAATTAGATAGAACAAGTTCAGAAAACATTTCTAAGAGAGGAATTGGGCATCATGAGCCAAATACCATACGCCATCATGTTGGCAGAGGGAGGGATGTTTCCAGTAGAAGTAGAGGCGCTATTTCAAGCAATTAATTTTGTGAATAGACTAAGCGGCCTATTATGTAGAGACTCATTCAACTCACTACTAACGTGCGACTATCTAGGTCACAAAAACCTCCAATAACTTCCAACTACAACAAACTATAGAATTTGAAGGGCAATCCTTTGTGTGTAAGCACCTTGTTTATCCTACCTTTTTTTTTATAAATTAAAGGATTTGACAAATCAAACAGTTTAATCACAGGCAACATGACCAATTATTTGCCTTGTTATGTACAATATAAAATGCTCATACTAAATACTTCTTAATATGTAAGATCCAGGATAGCATTGAATTGAGTTGATTTTTATCGTCGACGGAGGCCAAATGGCTTGGATATTGTTTAAGAGGGTTCAAGAATCCACTTAACAAAAAGCGGCTATAGAATTGGATTTATGACTGGAGAAAGGAAATGAACATGCTTAGGAGGAGAAGACATCGGCATGATGCGTCCCTTCATAATTCTGGAAATATGGCAGTGGTTGATTTCGATGACGTTTCCGATGTCGATATGTTGTATTCAATGTTGGGTTTTTGCAGCCTATCAAAAAATTTCCTGCTCCTTTTCAGCCTAATTGGATTTTGGTAATAAGAAATGGGCATGAGCGAGCTGTTTCGCGGTGAAACAGCTTAGTGAGCCACGAAGCGGTGAGCCTGCTGCTTCACCGTCAAACAACGAGCTCATGCCAGTTCTTTACATAAAAGTTGAGAGCGACGACATTCCAGCCCGCCCAACAAGTTTTCCAGTTGCCAAATAAGTTTTTCGGCGACGTAATGTTAGGGTGGAGGTAATTATGCGTTGATGTGGCCTAATATACACTCTCCACGTGGCATTCGTAAGAGGAATTGCCCCTTGAACCATATGATATTACAAGAAATAATATAGGTTTGAAATTGGCAATAATTGCCTCCACCCTAACATTACGAAACTTTAATTGGATACTTACTGTTGCTAGATGTGTCAATCGGAACAATAAGAGCCGAAATCCACATACCTATGGCCAAGATGCACGTTTGGGAGCACAAAACCAAGAAGCTTGTATGAATCATTTCGTTCAGATCCAAGACGCAGCCCACCAAAAACTCACCATCCATCCCCATCAAATCGGCTTCGATAAACAAGAATGGGCCACAATAGGAACTGCTAAAGGTAAAACGAATCAGAGACAAAACTAAGCATCTAAGACTAGCACAAATGCTTTAGGCAGGCAATCTTCCACCCACACCAAAGAAATCTAAGATTAGTATTAAGATGAATACCTTCTCTTTGATTTTGGTAGTTCAAAAAGGAAACAAATCAATAGAAAACTACAACTACAGTGGCCATAGACCGTTGAAATCTTCAGCAGACCCTATTTCTCTTCACTTTCCTTAGACCTATAAATTCAGGTTGGAGAAACCCTGTTAGCCAAAATTCAAAATTGTGACATTTCTGGATGGAAGGAGAACCGACACATTGGCATGTTGAACGGTGAAATGACAAAGCTGGACGGACGATTTCTATGGTGCCGCTGACTGCCCAACACTGCTTTCTTGTAATGTCATGTGGTGCATTCAAGGGGCAATTCCTTGCCAATGCCACGTGGTGAATGTGTTTGGTCACATGTCAATATTCCTAACAATAAACTACTGAAAATAGGGATGTTTTATACTTGTCCATTAGATGAAATCCAGAATAATTTGCGACCGCCACGTGGACGATCGGACGGACAGGAACCAAGGGGCACGGGCAGTGTAGAAGGTTGAAAGGCGACGTTTTTGTTGTTGAGGAGGAAGGAAGAAAATGGACATGTACCACTGTATGTGCGTGAGCTCAAGAGGGCAGCTAACGGACTTCATAGCCGAGGATTGCAAGGACGACGTGGTGTGTAAATGCAGAATTTGCGGATACAGGTGGTTTCTTAAACCTCCCGAAAACCCTCGTTACATTTCCGCCATTCTTCATCGCAAGGAACGGGATGAAATCTGCCCTAATTGTTCTTCCCACAAAACCGCCTTCGATTCCAGCAAAAAACCCCCCCTTCCCACTCTCGTCTATGAACGAGGCATTCCTGTTCCTTCTGGCTCCTCTGCTAATCCCTCACTTCCTTACTTGACCAAAGCTTACTGTGCCAAATGTGGCCATGAAATTCGAAACAGAAAAACTGTGGGACTTTGAACCTGCTCCTTTCTTCTGTATTTAATCTCTTCAACCATATTCATTTGCCGTTGTATATTGATGGAATTCTAACCTACCCTAGTTCTTCATTTGCTCATATTATTTTGGAATACGCTCCCAAATTTACATTATCCTATACATCATCCGTCCACTTTGAAATGTCGTAATGACCATCAATAATCTTTTTGTGTGTTTAAGGTGTCCTGGCTTTCCAACTTAGATTTCCATCAAGAACATTAAAGTTTGCCAGAGTATTCTTTTTGTATTTAATGCAGTTGCATTGTATGATTATTACCAGTTCATGTTGGGTTGTGCATAAATACTGGGTTGTGCACAGTGCATAGGCCACAAGAGAGTTATATGTTAAAATATGTAAGGTCCTTGATGTCTTTCATTTAAAAGAACAAAACTGGCAGTAGGGCAGGCTTGGGGCAAAGGGTTGGCTTCGTTTATTTACTATTTTTGTGGAAGGTTCAATATGATTAGTTAATTCTAAGTCACATACTTGCACAGAAATTATCTCTTTAGTTTGATATACAGATTTGATTAGAGGAGGAAACCAGGCTTTACCGAATCTGAAAATCACATGGCAGGCTGCAATTGAATGGTATTACAGCTTACTGATAAGGTGGAACCAGCAAATTAGTTCACTGCTGTTCCTGTACTCTATGCTCTGTCATATGGCCCTCCTGCAAATGGCTGCTTCAACGATATTACACACATGGAAACATCAGCTAATACGAAAGTTACTTAAAATTTGTACAAGAAAGGTAATTTCTCAGCTTATGTTGTGTGATATCCATTTTCTGCAGGCTTATCTTATGAAAACATAAAGAAAGGGAATCATGGCAAATAGTAACAGTTTACTATCCCCATGGCATTTGAAATAGAGTTCCAAGACTTTTACATGCATAGTTCAATATGAACATCATGGAAAAGATCTCTGAAGCGTCAATATACACTGTTCATGCACACGTCTCAACCCATGCTAAAATGGCAGAAATGCACATATTAAGACACATATTAAGAGGAGTCTATACTAGAGATTTGAATGTTTACTATGCGAGGAATTAACCCCTGCAAGTGCAATGATGATTTTTAAATCTTCCACCTTTATATTTTAGAACTTTCAGAAATATTGATATCTATGATCTGTTCAAACATTTTCTGGACCATGATGATTCTGCATTGTTCAACACATCACTTTAAGCTACATGGATACAGCAAAGGCACTCAAATGCCTCGAAGGATGTTACGAACCAAAATTTTAGTCCCAAAAATTTCAATTCATATTCACATTAAACCATCAGAGTACACAGAACAACAG
>JAANSK020116128.1:0-15795 GCA_011763485.2 Isoetes engelmannii
CTCGACACCTTCTCTTTGGCCTCGGGCATTCTTTTGAATTGGGGTAAGTGTTCCGCCTTGTGGGCCTTGTCGACTCCGGCCCCTCTTGGCTGGCTCTTTTTTCGTAGAAAGTACTTCCAGGCAATGCTTGTATGAAGCTGCTGGGCATTCCCTTTGGCGGGGATATCTCCATAGGAGGGGTGTGGGATGAGATTCTGCAAGGGTTGCAGAAGCACTTAAACTGATGGAAGGGCCGTAAGTTGTCAATGGCGGGGCGGATTATGGTGGCCAAGTCGGTACTTTGTAGTACACATGTGTACACGGCATCTGCCATGCTTGCTCCTGAGGGAAAGATGCAAGCGTTGGATAGGATGGTTCGGAATTTTGTGTGGGGCGGGAATGATGAGGGGGTGGTGGTTAAGGTGGCGTAGTGGAAGTGCCTCCGCCCCTGGGAGGATGGGGGCTTGGTCATCTTGGATTTGGCATTGCACAGTAAGGTGCTGCTCTCCAAGTTTGTGTGGAGTATTTTACAGGATGGAGCATCCTCACCTGGTGCGACGCTGCTGTTATAGTCCCTTCCCCACTGCGTGGCATTTGGGAAGTCTTCTGTTCATGTGGAGTTGCCCTAGGTACTTCTGTACAGGCTTAAGCCTTTCTCGCACGCTTCCCCCTTTCTTATCGGGGTGTTGTGGGCTTGGGATCATGTGCGGGTGTTGTTTCAGTTGGATCCTGCCTCAGTGTATCATCACTCCTCGCCCTTCTTGTGGGTTCCTCTGCCTCCGGTGCAGCTGCCTCTGGGTGCCACTATGCACGCCCGGACGCAGGCCCGTTGGAGGCGGGCAGGTGTGCTCACCCTGGAGGACTGGTATTGGGATGGTCAGGTTGGATCATGGGAGTTCTTCCGAGCCCGATTTCATTTGAGGGCCAGCGATCGGTCTAGTTGCGAGAAGGTGGCCCGTAGCATTCCGCTACATATACCTGACTTGCTTCAGGGAGCAGTGGTGGTGCAGGTTTGGAAGGTCCATCCAGATGTTGAAGCTGCGTACTTTGTGCGGTCTGCATACCGTACGCTCGTGATTCATGACATTTTGCCTCCCTCTGGCAAGTGGCCGCTACAGCTTCCGGGCTCCCGCTGGCGCTCTGCCTGGGTTTGGACGTGGAGTACCCTTCCCCCTCTGAAGGTTCGGGTGCTTCTGTGGCAGGTGGTGCACCATTGTATCAGGGTGAATGTCTTGGTGAGCAGGTTTAGGCCAGGGGTGAGCCCTCTGTGCCCTTGTTGCGGTCTCCATCTTGAGACAGCGGAGCATTGTCTGGTCCTCTGCCCACACTTGCAGGCAGCCTGGGATTGGGTTTGGGCTCGGTTCCAGGTGCGGCTGACCAGCCAGCAGCTGTTTCTGCATCTCTATCCTGGTACTTGGACTCTTTTGAAGAAGCAAGCCTTGCACTTATGTGTGGCTTGGTTGGTGTGGCTCATCTGGAAACGGCGGCGGCTGTGGATTTTTCAGGGAATCCAGCAGCCTTCGGCTTCCCTCGTCCCCCGTCTTAGGTATAAGTTGTTTCAGAGTTTTCTGGTGTTCCCAGGGTTGGCAGAGCGGAAGTTCGCCATTTGGCGAGACTTCCTGGGGGTTGTGGATAGTGACGGATGCTTTGTTCAGTAGTGGTTGGAGTGATGTTGGAGTGGTGGGGTATCGCTGCTTCTTTGGGGCAGCTCATTTTCCTCCTCGCTCACCTTGTACCATTGTTATTATTTTAATTAAATGAGATAAGTTCTTCAAAAAAAAAAAAAAAGAAAGATTGGTAGATGTTTGCATTTTAGAATGTTAGGGCTACTTTGTGATTTACTTTTGTTTGTGTCCTGAAGATGGATTTGTTAGAAATCATGTTACAAATTAGAAACTTGACCAAGATAAATCATACTATACTCAAGTTTACCATCCAATGCCTCAAACATATCCATCTTTGTGCTAATTCCTTCTTAGTGCTAATTCCCAGCCATTGATGGCCAGGATATTCCATACAAGATTCCCTCTCGGGGAATCTTAGCCATCCCAAAAAAATCGGGTTGTTCCAAATCCCAATTTCCTAGTCAACATATGATTTCGAACCTTAGGCTCTGAAATCAAAGATACAGTGCATCCCCAGTTAACCATACCCGACTGACCCATAGCTAATTCACCACCCACTTGCCGTGGAGCCATAGCCTTGGGATCCAGAGCTTGGAATGCTTCGTATGCCAGGTTAACATGGAGAGCTCGGGGAGCCATATCTTGGAGTTCCAGAGCTCGGTGAGGAACCACAGCTTGTGCAGCTGCTTAAATAATTCTTCCCATCGCCACAAACTGCAGCACTTGCAAGCATAGAAGACAATAAGCATAAGCAAAAAAATAGAGCTCAAAGCTCAAAGCAATCTGCAGATCTCATAAAATGGGTGCCGCTGCCTTCACAGGTACATTCATAACAAAGCAAGCAATTCATGCGGGAATTCAACCCACAAAACCAAGCTCCTTAACAAACGAAGTTGCTCCTTCACAAACCCCTGTTTCAGTCGGCCTCTTGCTCCTCCTGCTGCGATTCTACAGTCTCTGAAAACTCGCCATACCTGTTGCTTCTGCCATACCTGCTCCAGCGCTACCTAATCCTCCTGCTCGCTTCCTCCATCGCCATACCTGCTGCGGCCACGCCGAAAATAGCAAAGCCCTATTCTGACTCCCACGGACCCTAATTTCATAAAACAAATTAAGAGCAACCATTAAAAATCCCAAACCCAACATGCCACGTCCTCCCACATACGGTTTCGCATACAAATACATACCCCACACCATTCCAAACCTTATGTTATCCCGTACGGTTTTGCTCTCGTGGGAAACTTAGAGTTTATCATGCTACAAATTAAGAATTCGAGCAAGATGTACATGCCATTACTAAAAGGACATTAAAGATAATCTACCTGCTATAACCCTATGTCGTGTCTTTGATGTCGTTTCAACATGGATTGGAAGTCGGGGCGTGTTTTTTGAAGGTTGCAGTGGAGGTTATCTAATTTTATACAAGACAATGGCATATGACACAACAGACAAGGGTAGAACAATAGGAGACATTGTCTCAATTCTTTTGAAAGTGGAGTATTCACCACCTAAGCAAGATAATTGCAAACACGTAAAGCAAAGAAACCCAAGTTGTTATAAGAAAAGCATGTAATTTGATAGTACAAATTGTGTGGGGCATACAATTGTTATTGTTATTAGTGATTGTTGTGGTGCGACTCGCTTTTTGGTCTTCTTGATGAACCATAGCTTGAAATATTGTGTGTTGGAGAGAGTGTTGACATTGTGTTTGGAAGACATAAAACATGTTCAAATAATTATCTAGAATACTCAACTACATACACAACTCGATCGAGAGGCGGCGGGGCACTTATAGACGGGCTTGTAGATGAATGTGGTAGGGGGTCTAATTGAATCTATAAAAGTGATTGTAAAAACATGGTAGGGGATCTAGTTCAATTTAAATAATTGATTGTACAAATATGGTAGGGGCTTTGGCGGAATTTATTGAACGAAGTGTATGTATATGGCAGGGGGTGTATCTATAGTTCCCAAAAAATTTCGTCTGTAGTGGTTTTTTGGTAGATTTTTAACCGTATAAGGGCTATTTTCTTTAATCATGTGCACGCACATGCCATATATACTTTACATTAGCTGCACCCCCCTGGTTCCTTAGGCCATGATTTAGCATTCTTAGAATAGCTAATTAAGTTCCTTGAGCAAAATGCATGGGATCATAGGCCATGATGGGATCATTTGTCTATGTTCTTTATGCAATGAACGCACGCATTGGTGAGGGTAGGCTAAATCAGGGGTGATGATGGGATCATCTTAAAATGTTCCTTAGGCCATGATTTAGAGTCCTTAGAATAGAAGTGTAGCAAAGGCGCTTACGATGATGGGATCAATCGTCCATATTTCCTAGGCCACAACTTAAAGCCCAAAGACTAAGTCAGGCAGGTAGTCATGGGCGATGATGGGATCAATTGTCCATGTTCCCTAGGCCACGGCTTAAAGCCTTAGGCATGTACATCTCTTAGCACAGGGATATGCGCATGATAGGCTAGATTGAGCATGTTAATTGCATATAGGTTAAATTAATAAAGGGTGGACTCTTAAAACCACAAATTAATAACTAAACTAACGTGATGTGCTCATGTAGGCCACTGAGTGAAGAGGGTGAGATGTAGAGGAAAGCGCATCACGACATAATTAGGAGGACTTAGTATTTTGTTAAAACTTGAGGCTCTTGATACGTTAAACTTGATATACGTAGGTGGCTATATAATTTTGTATGTGAATATCGCCTTCACAACTATAGTTTGAGTTAATATATATATATCGAAAGTTTATCATGATACTAAATTGTGTGCAATAAATTGTGTTGTATCATGTTGATGCAGGTTCGTCATCTTAGCGCAATGCTGAGGACAACATTAAGCTAGGGGGGGGGGGGGAGAATGTGACGTTCCTTGAGAATATATGATACGAATACGTATATTTTGCACAAGTCGTCATAAACGACCTGTATATGTGGTATCAGAGCATACTTAGATGGTGCGTCCATATGTTATTTACATAACTCATGCCACCTAAGGTATGGGATACCAATTGCCACATGGACATACACCTTATTGAGTTGTATTGCCACGTGGCAACATCGTATTGGAGCAAAGCGTGCTTAACCAAAACCTAAATATATATAGCCAACCCTAATCCTAAACACGCTTTTCGCTCGTCCCTTTGCTGGACTCCCGAATTGTCGCAAAAGCTCTGATTCAGGAATCGTTTTCAACGAGAGCGTGTTCTGGAGCGGCCACAGGAGTGATAGCATAACAGCTTGAGGAGCACGTGCATCCAAGGACATGAGGAGGATAGAGACGCCAGGCGCAGGCGGAAGTTCATCTGGAACATGTATTTCGAATAGATAGTTAGCTAACTCATCACATGTATTTCAAATAGATAGTTAGCTAACTCATCTAGAATCTAGTATTCCAGCTGAGTTAGCATGTTGTATCTCCAATAGAGCTATCCTAGAACCTTAGATACGATCTCAAACCCTAATCAATAAACCCTAACTGTTAGTTAGATTGTATGATTAGGATTAGATGATTATTCTCTTGTTTATCAAGTTATGTGGTGGATGTTGGTTGATCTCTTGTTCGAACCTCTTGTGTATTGGGAAGGGATAGAGACTTAGAAGCCTACTGTAGATTATGCTTCTAGTTTAGCTGCTATAATTTTCATTATATTTCGGCTTGTGCATAGAGCCCACTTGGCTGAAGGGACTATGAGGAGACTGAACACCAGACAACGTGGTAGGGTGATGAATGGAGGGTAGGACCTTGCTGGGCTAGGTTACATGGGTCCTCATAGTGAACTAGGCATACTCGGTCACTTCGTGAGGTCTGAGTATGGGTTCGATGCTCTCCGGGTCAGGTGCTGCCCTGACTCGCCTATTAGCACGTGTCGTCTTGGTAGGCATAAGGGGAGTAAGTTGAGTATGGGCGTGTGTCATCACGACCCTCTAGTCGCCCAAGATTCATCTTACCACGGGAGGGGATACAACCCCTCCTACCTCATCGGACCAGGGAGATGCAACCTAGAGTAGTCCCCTTGGGTGATACCAAGAGACTATGTATCTGGAAGGCTACAGTCGCCTCAGAGTACGTTCCAGTCTATCTGCATAGTATGCACTGGAGGGGCGGATGGAGTGGTCAATCCTAGATTGTCTATATGCCAGTCCAAGTCATTGTCATAACTCGGTCTGATCTATCTTGGTGCTCTTACTGTTAGTCATCCTCTCTATGAGTCGGAGCAGGGGTAGGAGCTTCCCATGTGTAGTATCAGTTAGATGTATGTTATGTTGCTTACGATGTTAGATGAATCTTGCTACCTTTCGAGGTACGTATATGTGTTATACATTATGTGCTTACGTATGTTTTGTGCTTCTGCTGTATAGAAGCCCCTTGAGGAAGGGCAAACGACACCTTCTTTCCTCGGCTTGGAGTCCTGCCCATTCCAGGATTCGAGTTTGACGGAGGGCCCATTCGATGGTGAGGCCATCCGATGGGGGATTCTCGGCGAAGTATACGGTGGAGCATCGTATACGGAGCAGGGAGCGTCACAAGCAGGGATATCCATTACCCCCCCACGTTGTTTGGCCACTTCATTGATAGACTGGAGGAATGGTTGATAATTGCCCCGGGGGGGCGGAAATTCATGGGTATGTGATCCAGTTGTTGATGTATGCAAATGATGTAGTCAATTTTGCACGCTCTAATGATCACATGCAAAAACACTTGGATAGTTTGGCCGGATTCTGTGATCAAATGGACATGCAGGTGAATCTTGATAAGAAGGACGCGCTTAAACAAAAGCAGATCTTTAGATATAAGAGGAGTATGGTAAGTATGTGTGATTCATATAAATATCTAGGCCTTGTTTTAGCAGGAATTACAGGTGGAATGCATGCATCACACAACAGATTGATGGGGGACGGGCTTTATATGCCCTGCAGAGCATGTGTAGGAGAGCCCACCTCTGGTCTTGGCAGTTTAAGGTAAGACTCTTTTAGTCACTTGTGCCCAGTAGTACCCATGTCTATATGGCTTCCTTACTGCTAGCCCCACAGGTTAAAGTACATGAGCTCATTGCAATAGTCCGGAACTTTATGCAGGCTGATACTAAGGAAAGTAATGTGAATAAAGTGGCTTGTCTAAATGCATCCTTCCAAAATGGGCAGGTGGTCTGGGTATGATGAACTTCTTACTGGAAAGCAAAGTCTTCATTTCAAAGTTCATTTGGAGGCTCCTAAATGATGAAGATGACTTTCCTGGTCTACACCACCTTAAACTATCTCCTAGTCATTGTATCTCTCTAGGAAAGAAGGTAATCAAACCAGCTCAGCCTTGGGCAAAATTTCATCCTCTGCAACCTTTGCTTCTCCTTTTCTACGTGCAGCATGAGATGCAATCAAATATCTTTTTTTGGTTGTGTCCGGTGGGCACCATGGCCGCCAAACCTCGCATCAGCTGCATCGGTTCATCCCCTTATACAAAGACGATAGGTCATTGCAGGTGTTGTCTCTATTCAAGCATGGTATGAAGGTGGTCACCTATTGTCTTGGCCTGAGTCTTAACTACTCTCCCATTGGGGTGTGTCTATAAGAATAAAATAGAATAGAATAGCATTTTATCGTCCACGAAGACCAATTGACCTATGGGACCCATACAAAGAGACTAGGATGAAAAAACTCTCGCCCTGAAGGATTTTCGAGGGAAAAACCTTGGCAGTAATGGACTTGCTGGTATATTGTACAAGAGATGTCACCTTCGAGAGGTCACAAAGTGCCTCTTATGGTGGAGGTTGGTGTCACATAAAGGATACCTTAAGGTTGCCACGAAATAGTTACAAAGGCAAGCACTTTGTCAGCTCCACATATCGCCTTCTCTTAGCTCCACGCCCGTTCCAATTGCCAGCAAGTTCCACAACTCAATTGTCCCAATTCTGAATCCCTGGATATGTGCCAGCAAGTTCCACAACTCAATTGTCCCAATTCTGAATCCCTGGATATGCTTCGGTTTCAGCTATAGATATTGATAATCTTGTTGTGTTGTTGGTGTGATAATCTTGTTGTGGGTGCAGGTCAAGGTGAGATAATCCAGCTTCGACATATCAGTTGGTAGTCCTACCGGTTAAAGGGGTCAACCACCCCTCATCGACTGTTAGAGCTCGTAAATGAGCATGGGCTCGCCCATTTACTGGTTGAGCCTCGCATGGGTGATTAACCCTTCTTCAATGCCCTCCAAAGTTAGATTATCAACTCCTAGTGTGGATTTTCAATAGCCGATGCTAAATCTCCAGCTCAAAGATGTATGCTTTTATCAGAATGAAGTAGAAAATTTGGTTACGAAGTTCGCAGGTGCCTATTATCCCTATCACAACACTTGAACGGTCGAGATTGCTTGGATTAGAAAGCTTGTCGATTAAAGCATTTTAAACCAACTTTTCAAACTCCAGCATTTGCAATGCCCTATCCAGTAATGATAGTTTGTCTTTCTCACACCTAATTTATCTATATAAACAATACTACAAATGGCAAACTTTGGAATTTATCTCGACAAGTAGATAGAAGGTAAGTTGGAAATTGATGGAGCAAAACCTGGAAATGAACACGAGAAAAGAACATACTATACATCCTTTTAATGCATTTAGAAACATGGCTAAGATCAACCTCTTAATAAGATGGATGACATGGCTAAGAAACCTCTTAAAAAAATGGTGTATTGCATTGGCTTCATTTGGTGTGTTGTATTAATACAGAATAACGGGTACATTTTGCTTTACCACTGCACAGCAACAGAATACAGATTACATAGAAAAATCACAAATTTACAGCAATGATTTTTCCCCTTCTTTATCTTACAGTAACTATGTAAAGATGATTTTTTCTTCGTTATCCATTGACTATGTACATATTCACATGCTAACTGCCCTAGCTTGCAAGTCTGACTCTGGTTCTTCTTCCGCCCCTTCGTCAGAAGTCCTGGCACTCTATACATAGAGTCCAAGAAGACAATGTGAAAATGAGCCATAAACCAACTAGAAGGCAAACAGATGGCTTACCTCTACTTTCTCGCTGCACTTTTGTAGGTAGCGCTCAAGTGCTCCATCACCTCGCAAGACCTTGGCTCCAGTTCCTGGGCCATCTAAATTTCCTACTGCTTCATCGTCAAGGACAACAGCATCTATGACCTGAGCTCCACTTTGGGTATCTGGTATCTGTCACAAATATAAATATGGTTTTGGCAGCTTTAAGAAGGATTCCAACAACTCTGAGGAAAGCTTGCAAGAACCAGGCCCACCTCAAACATTGCCTCGGTCAGAAGCAATTCCAGAATTGAACGTAGGCCTCGGGCCCCAGTGTTTTTCTTCATAGCCTTCTCTGCAATTCTGCGCAGTGCACCTTCAGTGTAGTGGAGTTTTACCTGCAACAAACATATATGAGCTATTAGATGAAACCTGCTATCTCAATTATAAAGCCAAACATTAAGATTTCTGGGTCATACATTGTTCATTGCAAACATTTTCTTGAACTGCTTTCCAAGTGCATTCCTTGGCTCCGTAAGGACCTGTTAAAAAGAACATCAGTGTTCTGAGCACAAACTTGGTGCATCAACTGATATTTAATATCATCTGCACATAAGGACGAAATTAAGAATCTAACACATGCTATATTTGCAGTGGACTAAGAAAGAAGCTAAGGCGGTATTATTTTGACTGGCCATTGGCCAACCATATACCAAAGAAGGGCACAAGGTTCCAGAATATCTGTATTTTTATGAATATACACTTTTAAGCATTAACCCAGTACCTGCACAAGTTGTTCTTCATTCAATGCTGAAAGGCTCACAAGGACAGGGAACCTGCCTATGAACTCTGGTATCAAGCCATAAGCGATAAGATCGCTGTGTTCTACCTGAGACAACATATGGTGCAAAATAAGAAGTCTTTCAGAAAAGAAACGATAACAGAAAGCAAGCCATTTCAACATGTACATAAAACCTTACCTTCTCAAGCAGAGAAGAAGTCACGGTGGCATCAGTTAGACCATGGGCTCTCATATTGGCACGAACAGGAGCACCAAAACCAATAGACGAATCCTGTCTCCTGTAAGAGAAACAAGGTTATGAATTTTTACGACTATTTAATATAATCAATAGATCACTAACCTTTCAGCAATGGTCTTCTCGAGTTCCACGAAGGCACCTCCACAAATAAAGAGAATATCCTTGGTATCAACCTGAAATCAGATAAGAATTTTAAACTCGTCCAGTCTTAAGAAGGGAAAAAAAATATATGTAAGTCAACTATGTCTTTGTGTTTCTAGAACTACTAAAAAAATGAAAAAAGAAGTAAACTATAAGTTTTAAAAATGGAAGGGATCCACTCGTTTCTTGACGATGTCACGTGCATACTGTGTTCATAAGAGTTTCAAGATATTGTCTAAACAACAAGAATCTTGTATACATCCTCTCTTTGTCCACTATGAATTATTGTCTGCCGGAAGAAAGAGAAAGGATGCAATCCATCTCATATGTGACAAAAACGAAGATATTATTATGATAATAAGCTAATTGTTCAAAAAGAACAATCTAACAATTATCACATATTACCTGGATGTGGTCACCTCGAGGATGCTTGCGTGCACCCTTTTCAGGGACATTTACAACCTAAATGAAAAGGCCATCAATCAATATACTGCTATTTGTATATGGCAAGAAGAATACTAAAAAGTATATTTATCAAATTCTGATCATCTTGGACAGTGCAAATCCTGTGTCATATGCCTTAACTTGAAAAACTTTAAGGACCTGCAATGAACTCGGACTGTAGCTGGGGAGACGAATAAGCAGCACAAGACATTCATTAACCAGTTAAAATGAAACTAGTACACATCACCTATACCATGTTCAACAACTTGCAAGGATGGGCTGTATTTCAAATAAAAAATTGGACAAGCTTACCATCATACACCTAAATTCTTAACTGACAAGTTTAAAAATATTCTTCATAGAAGTTTAGCCACAAAGGACCTATCCAGCAGAAAGTGAACCAGAAGCTCAATAGTAGAGCACTTGGTTTGCAAGCAGATTCTGACTTTGATATGCAGCCAGTCCATTTTCAGTTTCTAACATGGGATCAGAGTCAATGTTGGCTGGTCCATGATCCCAACAGAGGGCACACGTGATGGTACACAGGACAGAACCAATTTGTCCCTATAAATAGAAGCTACCAAAAGATAATTTCCGAGTGTAACTTACAGTTCCTTCTAGCATCTTTAATAATGCTTGTTGCACACCTTCTCCAGATACATCCCTGCTTATGTTTAGACTCTCTGCCTGCATCCATACACAATAACGGCAGAAAAACAGTAAGTAAAAAGGCACAAGGGAAAGAGGAACAGGAATACAAAACTAAAGCATCTCAATAAGGAGTCCTTTGAAATTATCTCAAGCAAAAAAAGGATCATCTTAATATATGAACTCTCTAAGCTACTCAAACTCCCTAACAAGCTTCATGCACCTTCTATAATACTAAGACAATTTAACCTCATCCCTATCTTGCTTTCCATTAGTTTCAATTGAATGAAATCGTTCAATTGATTCTGGAGAACCACTGCAAATGACGCAAAGAAGCAACTTCTAAAGTTCTGATCCAATAGTCAAAATATCATAAATGCACCAAATTGAACAGCCAAATTCGAAAACTACTCAATTGTTCGTGCAAATATATAGAAAGGGATTTTATTAGTGACTAGGCTCTATGAGACCAACTAATAAAAATGTGACACCATGTGATCTATGCATAATTAGAGGGTAGAAATTGCCAACTACACCCATGTAATTAGAACCTAAAATTATAACAAAATGAGAATGCTGAAAATCATAATAAATTTTGATTTCCACCAGTGATGGTGGCAAAATACGGGGTGATGCATTTATTTTCTTTTGAAGGTCTTGTAGCATGCTGCCTATTTTACACTTTTGGATAAGAGCGACATTGCCCTTGCCCTTGGATTGATGATCTCCCATTATCGTATGAAAATTTACAAGATAAAAAAATGTCCTACCAACATCATGCCCAGTTAGTTTCATATATTCAGAGTTTGGTACGAAGCCTTACTACTGCTCTCGTCTATCCCCTTGGTGCAGAACAAAAGCCTTTTAATATCACTTGCCAGGCCAAGAAACAGAGAGATCTCACCTTTTTTGTGATCTTGTCGACCTCATCAATATATACAATTCCCTGCTGTGCAGCCGGAACATTGAACTCAGCAGCCTGGAAGACGAATCATCAGCTCAGTGAATCTACTGAATAGTATAGTCTCACAGAAACCAAACAACTATACAATTGAAATATACCATAAGCAGCTTATACAATATAGATTCTACATCCTCTCCCACGTATCCAGCCTGCAGAATAAAAGAAGAATGTAAGCATGCTTCTCGTCTTTGCAATCCAGTTCAAGGCACTTCCATCAGTATTAGGAATACATACAATTGGAATCATGGGAAGACCATCCTTTAAACCATTCTATTCTATAGGATCGGAGGAAGGATAGAGCCAATATATTTCTGCAATAGAGACTTGATCATTATTATCAATATTGTGATGGGCGTGTATAGAGGTATCTGGGTACCTATAGCGTCCAAAAACAAAATGCACATTCTCTTGCTCTAAATGCTGATCTAATATATCCATGCCCACGCTAAGACTAAATGCTTGCATTTTTCCAACTTGTGCTAATTGTAGCCAAAATATCATCATTGCAAACTCTAAACTCTCTTCAATCATAACCTTGTAGCTGTAAATATACATGAACAGACTGAAATAGCATCGTGTTTAACAAATTTGAACAAGCTATGTACAACATTTAAAATCAGAGCAACCAACCTGTGTGAGTGTTGTTGCATCGGCAATAACAAATGGAACATTTACAAATCTTGCTAAAGTCTTTGCAAGCAGGGTCTTACCTGTAAGTCAATACAAACAAACGTATAATAATTTTCATCAATCCATGTCTTATAACAGTACTTCAACTACTGCGCAAAATTTACCAGATCCAGTTGGCCCCATCAAGAGCACATTGCTTTTCTCTAGTTCTACACCATCACCATCCTCATTCTCGTCATCTGAGAAGGCTCCAGCCAAACCATTGAATCTGTAAACGCCCTTTGGTGTAAACAATTGTGAATCGTCACACCAAACAGTAATGATTTCCATTAAGTCAGGACGGTGACCTACCCCTCTCCTTTAAAGCCTCCTTTGCGTAATGATTCAAAATATATTCTTTTGTAGTGATTATAAACTGCAACGGACAAAACCTGTAATGACATCAAGAGCAGATAAGACCTTGACTTAAAAAAGAATCTAGAATAATTGAATTGTGAAATATTTACCTTTTTTGCCCGTTCTTGACCTATGACAAACTTATCAAGTGCATCACATATCTGCCTTGGAGTTGGGAGATCTTTCCCAAGGTTTGCACCTCCCCAAGCATCTCTAGTTCCAAAAGCACCACCTCCTCCTGATCCTCCAGTGGTAGGCTGTGCCCTAACTAGATTGGTATTTGGAAGAAATGGAGGATTAGGTGGCTGTTGCATTGCTATTACAGGGGGTAATGTAATACCAGCTCCCTGCTGCCAGTGTTGTGGATTGTCACCATATCTTCTTGAGTCTTCAATACTAGGGTTTTGAAAATACAAATCACTTAAAAGTGGATCACCAGGTAAATCAGCTTTACAGGAAGATGCCACATTGGCATCTTCATCTTCGGTTACCACAATTGAGGCAATGCCAGCAGATGTCTTTGTCTTGCCGCGTGGCACCTTTGCATTCAGCTCTTTAGCAAGGTGATAGGGAACTGGAAAAGAATATGCAGTGCCACAATTTGGACATGAACAAAGGGTTTCTAACGCTGAACCTGTCTTGGGCCATATGAAGGAGGCCTTCTGGGGGGCTCCTGCAGCTGCAACAAATACTGGAAGTGGGGAGGAGAAGCTGATTGTTAGGTTGGTCTTACAGTTGGGACATTTTGAGGATGCTCTAAAATTCCAGTTTCTATTATCATTATCAACAAAAGGTGCAACTTGCTTGGTGCCATTTAAAACAGCAGCATTCCCTGTTTTCCTCCTTCCCCTTGGCTGTACAACACCAGCGGCCTCAGGAACATCCCCAGAGCCTAATCCATCACTTTTATAAGTTGCAAAACATGGCCTGCTATGCAAGCACAAAGAATTATAGACAGAGAACGGGTTAATGAGAAGGGTAGAGGCTGCATAAGCACCGCTGCTGCTAGATGCTGAAACCTGTGACTTCGGGAAGGGTCTCCAAGGTCGAGAATTTGTGCTCGAAGCATCTGCTCTAGCCATAAGTAAGGCAGTCATTCTGGCTGCTGCTGCATCGCTCAATTTTCTCCATCTCGCACCTGAAGCCATGGCTTGAAAACAAAAGATCCAATTTTTATACCTCTAAATCACAATGACGAAGCCATTCTTCAAAAAGTTGCAAAAGTTATATTTTAAACATCCCAAAAGAGCTGATTAAAGATTCGGAACCGGAGATATCCAACCCGCATACAAGTCCTGCATGGAGGGCATTTGATTCAATCAGATCACAGCAAAAACGAATCATAAATCCGCAATTAGTAACAAAAGAGACAATATTATGATACCTAAAGCAGAATTAAAAGATACTGTACCATCTTGGAAATGGGTAATCTTGAAGTTGGTGGTACAAACAAACCAAATTTGGGACCGTTTCTCAGGAACAGAGCTTGCTAATCAACCTGCAGAAAGCTTGAGCTTCAAACGAAAATGCCAAGGCAATTGGGCGCAGGAAGAAGAAACAAGACTCTGAATTCTACATTTGCTTGCAAAACAATCTTAGACGTTCCCAGTTCATGTGAGATCCAAGCATGCCACGCGGACGACTTATATCGTCCACCTGACAATCTATCCACATCCTGGCCGTTTAATACACGGCAAGCTAAATTTTATCCTCAAGGTCGACCAGACGGACGGATTAGATTATTCTCACGGTACCGTTATTTCATCTGGTCCGTTGACGGCGCTTATAAAAAACCGGCTCCGCCAGTTTGGACACTTAAGGAACTGGCTGTACCAAGTGGAAGAATGGCACATGGTTTGGCATTATTATTATGTAAGATTCTATATGCCCCAAATAACTCAACAACGTGCACTCAATGTCGTCGCCAAATGGTGCCACTAGGGACGGCCACATGTAATTTTGCAATTGGATGCAATTCCATCTTGTAGCGGAGGCCTCCATCTCGCGGCAGAGGCCGGTTTGGAGTTTTCCTCTGGCCTCTATTGTTTGCTAGATCAAGTGTACAGTGCTGGATCAAGTGTATAGGTGGGAGGGCCTCTCCTCTATTGCCAGATTGGAATTGTTGTTGTCTTGCAACCGATTTCGCAGCATTTTTGTATCTCACTTTCAAGTCCCCCGACGTGTTTCCTACTCCGTAACCCTCACCACCTGAAGATTACCTAAGGTTTCAGCTCTGTTTTTTTTTCATGTAATCTTTAGGTGCAACTTCTTGGCGGAGATGTGGCGGCGCCACCAATACTCTGCTACAACAAAGTTTTTTCTTTCGGTGTATTTTCTTACCAGTGAATCTGCTTCTAGCGCTGCGGATCTTTCAGCAAAGCAGCTCCTGATCTTCCGGCAAAGCAGCATGATCTTCCGGCAAAGCAGCAACAACATCTGCATCAAAAGAGCATCGGCATCAGAAGGGCATCTGCATCAGAAGAGCATCCGCCGTTTCTTCGTTTGCATCAGAAGGGCAATGTCGTTTGTTCTAACTCTATTTGCATCAAAAGGCTTAATGCCCTGCTTTTTTCTAACTCTGTTTGCATCAGAAGGCTTAAGTTCTGGCCCTGCTACCGCTACCCTGCTAGAAAGGGCTATGCACGATTTCTTCTACCTGGCTCTTGCCGGAGGATGCCCCTTCCATAAATCTTCACTAAATTGAGCATGGAATGGCTCAAACTCGAGCTTGAAGACTAACCCAATGGAATCCGCTGCTATACCTTCAAGAAAGATGTTAGAGAAGCCAATAAAATTGCTGGATAAGGTAATCTTCAGGTGGATGAAGGTTACGTCGGGAAACTTGCAGTCGCAGCGAGTTTTTGGGGGAAACTGCCTCTGGCGGTGCCGCCGCTCGCGGCTGCCGCCGCTCGCGGCT
>JAANSK020116239.1:0-15793 GCA_011763485.2 Isoetes engelmannii
ATAAAATCTCACACTGTTGAAAATGGGGTTAGCACTTTTTGTAGTTACATAAAATCTCACACTGTTGAAAATGGGGTTGCACTATTTGTGGTTACATAAAATCTCACACTGTGGAAAATGGGGTTAGCACTCCTGTGGAAAATGGGGTTAGCCCTCCTGTGGAAAATGGGGTTAGCACTTTTGGTAGAGTTCAAAATCAAATAATAATGGCAAAATAGTGGAATCGTGGTTTACCATTGTCAGCTCAAGGCCTAGCTCCCTTGCTAAGTCTGCAGATATGAAATTGTCAGTGTCCGCAAAATCAATAAGAACAACCACATTCTTTTCCTTGATTCTACCTATAACACAAATAACTTTACCAGAAAAATAGAAGAAACATTGACCATAGTTTCCTCCCTCGCAATAACCGAAAGCATCTTCACTCCTTCACCATCCGATAGCATTTTGGAAGTTGCAGCTACAATCTTTTTCGGTTTTTTGGGGCTTGGGGCATTCCCTAGCTTAATGGCCCATGTCTTGGCAGTTATAACACTTTATAGCGGTATTCTTTTGGGTGGAATCCTTAGACTGCCTAAAGTTCATGACCTAAAGTTCTTATCATTGTCAGTATGGATAGCCCACCATGACGCAGCAACTCCTCTCAACTTAAGAGAAGTGTGAAGCACCTTTGCTCTATCACCTTTCTTAGTTGCTAAAATAGAAAAGTTTCATGCGATTGAACCAAAACATAGCATCCTTTGGCGTACCGGTCCCACCAAACTCAGGCATTTTCATCTTTTCCAATGCCTCTACTTCCTCCTCGGAGGGTCTTTCTGGAGACCCTTCAGAAGACTCACCAAACATCTGGGTTAACAACCGGGTTAACTGTATCTGGCACAATGCGACCAAACCCTAGGTTGTGCACTTGTACTAGCTCGTCCCCTAGCAGTACCTCGGACTGCTTGGGTTGTATTGTTTCCAATACCCCTAACATTTTGCATGAACCTTTCGAGGGACTCTTTAAAGTGTTGCTCTCTTGCATTGCTCTCAATAATCCATCGGTTCATTTAACGTTGCATGTTATCCAGATTCTGCGCAATTCATGATACATCCCGCGACTCCATCAGTGTGGTTGTGGTGAATAAAGTTGCAGTTGTAGGTATAGTTATTGTAGAGATATTGCTCCCAGAGCCTCCTCCAACATTAATAAAACGTCCTCTACTTGTTATTAAATCCCCACATGGTATTGCAGTACCTCAAGTTGGATTGATCACTGGTAGTACTTCTGGTACATTCACTCGTGGTTGTGTTTAAATTAATTCATAATCAAACACAGGTAGATCATCCAAGTGGACACCCTAGAGTGCTGATACAATACCGTCACTTTTTGCTAGCATGACTGGCAAACCATCTATTGGTTGCGCCATACCTTGCTTCAGATCAGCCATAGATCAGAGCTGATGTTCTGACACCAAATTGTCACAACCTACAAAAAGTAGGTACAGTTATGCTACCTTGAACTCCTTGAGTTCTTTCTTGTCAACCGTCAATTTTTAGAACTCCTCATGCACAACCATTTCTAATTCCCAGAATTAGACTGAAGCCCAGTTTCAACAAGTTCTTATCCAAGAATGAATAGTGCTACTGCAGTATGCTCCAAGAGAGCAAAAACAAACAATCAATGGAAAAAGCTCCAAAACTACCAAAAAGTTTTGAAACTAACCCAAATGAGCTGGATTCATCCTTGATCAATCCTAAAGGATGAATCACAGCAGAATACCAAAGAAACAAGAGAAATCGATCTGCAAAGCAACTCCAAAGGCTAAGCTTCAAAATCAACTCTGTCTTTCCCAAACGCTCAGATTCTCCTATATAATAGTAGTGATGCTAAGAATAGGGTAAATAAAGGCTCAGAACCTTTTCCTAGCCTTGCCCTCAAGCCAGTTTCAGCAGCCTGCTGGCCGTCCGCGATTAGAGAGGCATTTTATCCCTTTTATTGGCCTCAGCTAACGGGGTGATGCCACACATAACCCCTCAATTCAATGGTTTAGCTACTTACCTTTTTAATATTTTATAATTATAATTATTTGGCACTTTAACATATGAAACTTGCACCATTTAAAAATAGCCCAACACTGCCCCTAGGCAGCTATAAATCCTCATAATGTTCCCAGGCCAACTCCACGTCCCATAGCTCTGCAAGCGCGACTTGCACCTTGAACTGTAACAAGATGCTATATCCAAAATATATAAAGGTGAATCCCGTGGGTTTGATGATCAATGTCTAAGTGGTTTCTTCCTAGCAAATAATGCCTCCATATGCTTAGAGCACTTACGATCGCTAACAACTCCTAGTCATGTGTCGTGTAGCGTTGTTCCACGTCATCTGTCTTCTTGGAATCGTAAGCTACAATTCTTCCTTCTTGCATGAGGACCCCTCATGTTGCCGCCTTCCTTGCATCGGTCATCATCATTGTCCTTATCTGGATCAGGTAAGGTGAGCAAAGGTATTGGACGTGGTTGTAACATGACAAAATGCCTTGAAAGAAAGGAGACAAAGCACTTTTTAAAACTCAAAGAAAGCCAAATTTATGCATGCTTTTTATAACAGAGCACCTTCAACGCCACATAGTAAGAAGGAACTCTAAAAATAACTGGAATGACTAAAGAGAAACAGTGTAGTTAACCAAAATAGAGCTAGCAGGAATATCAATCAAGCTAACTATCAAAACCATGAGCAATACGAAAATCTCCAGTATCATCAACAAAAAGCTCCTTGGAATTGGTCAGCCCAACAGAGGCGCCGGTTTCTTGGAAAGCCAAAGGTCCTTTTTTAAGCCGACGTATTGAGGACGGTAGAGAAGGCCAGAAATGCATATCCCTCCTCCATCGAAGCGATCATGAAGGTTCTTTTGGAGGTAAACTCTGCCGAAATGCCAAAAACTAGACCTTATTTGGATAACTCAAAGCCGCCTTGCCAGTAATTGAATCGATTCAGAGCCGCTTTCAAATCGAAAATAAAAGGGCTTCAACAAAACAAAAAAAAAATACATGGTTTTTTGTGGACTTAGCATTTTTTTTCATGATTTAATGTTAGTTTAAACATGTCCACGTCCGATATTTACAGCGTTGGACGGTTATGGTGCCAGAAGATCTCCGCTGACACCCGTACATTTTTACGGCTATACTCTATTTTTCTTCGGCCGATGATGTGAAATTCTTTTCTAGAATATGCAAGTGAAATTGACAATCAAGATCAAAATCTGGACACAAGTGTATAATTTGACCCAATTTTAGGAAGCAGCCCCCCTGTTTTTGCGAGACGAAAGAATCTTATCAACAATATCTACATGTATTAGAATAGAATAGAATAGAATAGAATAGAATAGAATAGAATAGAATAGAATAGAATAGAATAGCATTTTTATCGTCCATGAAGACAAATTAGCCTATGGGGCCCATACAAAGGGGAAAACAACAACTCCATTACGGCAAATCCCCCGCCTGAAGGATTTTCGGGGGATTGGAAGTAATGGACTTACTGGTATATTGTACAAAAGATGTCATAACAACCCAGAAGGGCAGAGCCGATGCCGCTCGTCCATGACTTCCTGAAGGTACAACCCAAAAGATCCCACCGCCTCAGTGCTTAGCAAGAGATGTAGTGGCTGGTTTGGCACTAGCAGTCGAGGATATCGCGCCCTAATCTATTCATATGAGGGGCATGTTTGCAGAGCCTGATGCTCATCTTCAACATCCCCTCGGTGGCAGTACTGGCAAGTCCTCTCCTTACGTGCTTCCCGTGCCCCATTTCAATATGTTGGCGGTGCCCAACTGTACGAATGGAGGCTATGAGCCTGCGCTTTTTCATGGGCAATGGAGTGTGCAGAACTGGTGTGGGCCCCGTTTGAGCATGGGATTTACCTGTTGCCTGTAGCATGCCAGCTTGACCTGTGCCAGAGCCTCATCTTCCCACAACTTGCCAAGGAAACAGGTGTCCAAGTTCATTTTCAACTCTTCCTGCTCCTTCTTTGTGCGGACCTGTCCGCACCTGTGTGTTGGACATGCCACTGGGAGAGCCACTGGTTCTGGTTGTCCTTCCAGCTGGCCTTAAGACGTTGTGGACCCATCGCGACTGCTAAGGCCACCTTAGGTAGTCGGTCATCCTCCATGCAAACTAGCTTTTGAAAGTATAGGAGGTGGTGGAACATGGCTGCTCTTTGAAGTGGCAGGAACCTGTTTCCCAAAGCAGTATCTTATACGGCACTGTGGACCACCCCGAGCGCCAGTGCCAGGAAAGCCTTCTGCACTCGTTCAAGGTCACCCCACGTGGTGGCAGACATGGCCGGACCCCAAACTTCCATCCCGTACAAGAGAACTAGCTCAACCAAAGCTCTGAACAGGCGTAACTGATGATCCCAGGCATATAGCTCTGCCTGATGATTACTGTTCTGCATGGCATGTAAGGCCTTCCCGCCTGCAGCAACACGCAATTGGATGTAGCTATCCCAGTGCGTGGTAATCAAGAACTCGATTCCCAAATATTTATATATGGGAGTCACTTCTACGGTTTGCTCCTGGTATATGGAGGGTGGCCTTGGGTGACGAGATGATAACACGAACATGACCTTAGTCTTGGCCAAGTTGACTCGCATGCCTGTATACTATCAAAAAGTGGCAAGAGTGTCCAGATGGCGCTGCATGTCTTTCGAAATGTATGCCAAGAGGTCACCATCATTAACGTAGATCAGTTGCCTGACAATGTGGTGTATCAGCAGAATGCCCATTCCTCTGTGTTCATCCATCCATACTGGATGTCAACGTAGAGGCTAAAAAGTGTAGGCAAAAGGGGGCAACCCCGACGCACTCCAATACTGCTGTCCACCGGCTGTGCCGTCGTTGCTAGTCGTCCGGAGCACACCTCATACAACCTGTATATTGCATTCTGCAAGTCGAGAGGTGTCCTGAGATGCTGCAATCTGCTCCACAAGTTGGCTCGAGGCACTGTGTCAAAAGCCTTGGCGAAGTCAAAGAAGCAGCAATAGAGGTCCTGTCGGCGGTTCCTGCTATCCTCGACGACGGCTCTCAGGGTGAATAAATGATCAATGGTGCAGTGGCCAGGGTGGAAGCCTGCCTGGGTGAGAGCATAGGACCTCGGAGTTCTCCGCCCATATGGTTATCCGCTGCTCGATATTGGTAGCCATAAGTTTCGCAAAGAGAGAGCTGACCATTATAGTGCGATAATTGGTCGGGCAGTTGGGGTCTCGGGCCTTGCATCTGGGGACAACCCTGCTGCAAGTCCACTGAGTCGGAAATCCTTCCTGTAGTGTTGTATTGAACATTGCTGTCAGCACTGGAACCATTGGCGGCCCAGCCCATTTGAGGAGTTCTGCCTGCAGATCACCCAAATTTGCTGCCTTCCCATTAGCTAAGTGTTGAAGGCCCATGATCACATCATCCACTATGATGATCAGTGACAGCCCCATGTCCGGTGGTACTAGTGCCTGTCTGCCAAAAGGATCATACAGTTGTTGCAGGTACTTGACCCATTGCTCTACCATGCTGTCTCTTAGAGGTTGTCGTGCCTTCCTTAACACCTCTCTCGAAAATCTTCTAGGGTGATATTCCATGAGGCAGAACATTTGGTGCTGGCGCTCAGCAAGATATGTGGCTTTCTTGCTCTTGAGGAATTTGTGGTACTGGGTGATGGCTCGGGGGTGCTCAATGGGATCAGTGGCCCAGCGAAGCTTGCGTTTCATTTCACGTCATTCCTCATTAGACCAACGATTATGAGGGAAGATAGAGGTCCTGACTTGCCCATGCGGAAGGCCCCTCCCGAAGCATGTGTTCGCGGCTGCCACGAGGACCTGGGTCAGGCGAGCGTCTTGCTGCTGCAGTGTGGGGAGCTGCAGTATCTCTGTCAGTCCCTGCTTGACCATCTGTACATAGCTCTCTGCCCGGTCATAGTCCAGGCGCAGCTGGGGTGTCTGAGGCGCCGAAGGGATGGTAGCGTGAGCGAGCTGTAACGCTACCCTTAAGAGGAGGGGCTAGTGATCGGAGTGCACTTCCTCATCCGGGCTTGTTGTGCCAACGTCGAACTGCGTAATGAGGTGCAGATGTTGCTCTTCCATGAGCACATAGTCGACCACACTGTGGCCACCCCCTGGTTCTTCTGTCAGCAAGTGTATTGACTGGAGGATGGCCACTGTGCCATTCCATTGCAGATGAGCAGGTCACAATATGGTATTTGGTGAACCTATACATGCCACAATATGGTATTTGGGGGGCGGATTTCTTCTTTAGTTCCAACGATGGCGATGGCGATGGCTCTTCGTGCAGCTTCTAGGTTTAACCAAGGCAGAGGTTAGGTGATCTGGCAGGCTTTGGCGAATTTTCTTGCAAATAGTTTGAGTTTTACAAGGATCCGGCTGGCAGAAAGAAGAAGATTTGAGAGCAAAAATCTGCCGGTTTTTTGCACATAGGTATGCTAAGCTTGAGCTTTGGCGCAACAGTGGCTTCTGGCTTCAACAAACCGGCCCCAGTTAAGGACAACATGCATGATTTTGCCAGAAAATGAACTTTGGAGAGCTTCGATGGAGGACAGGAAACCGCGCCATAGGTGAAATCGAGGTATCTACCAGCGGAATGGGAATTTTTTTTGGTTTTGTGCTTTCGTTTGTTAAGCTTATGTGCTTCATTATGTATGTGCTTTCTTTTCTTCATAAGAGAACCCAAGATCCTGTGTTTTTTCGACCGGTTAAACGTGTAATGTGTAACGACAAATGGGTGACTCAAAATACCATTCCGCAATGGATTGGTCTGCCACGTGGCAGCACCAATATGTAGCGCTATTAACGCACACAAAAGACGACCCAAATACCATATTGTATTGCACAAGTCCACAAGTTCATAGTTGGATTGGACCTATGGACTAATTATTAATGTTGGACTATGAATATATTTTCTAGCACACAATGCATTTCGAAGCTCCGGCTATGGCGACAGAAGACATCATTCCGGAGCCTCATGCCCTCCTCATAAGCTTCCCAATGCAGGGCCACATTAACCCCATGCTTGAGCTTGCATTCCAGCTCCGTCGCCTCGGTTTTTCCATTACTCTTGCCATAAGCGAACGATTTTCTTCCTTCAAAGATCTGGCCGGAATCAATTTACTCGTCCATGCTGATCCTCATATTGATGAGAAGAATATTTACGAATTTGCCGAATCGGATCAATCTGTTATTCGTGAGCCAGTAGAAAAATTTACTCAAGAAATTTGCTCCGGCGGCCAAGAACAAAGGGCTTTATCTTGCATCATATTTAATACTGCCTGCCTTTCCTGGGTCCCCGATTTGGGCGAACGGCTGCATATTCCTTGTGTTGCATTCGTGTCTGTATCGATTTGTGCACTTCAGTTGTTTGAGAATTTGCTTCTCGTTCATTCGCAACTTTTTACAGGTAAGAAAAATAAATATTGCCCTGTTTTCAATTGTGCCTAGGTCTTCGTTTAGAATGAACTAAGTTGGAACTTTTTTCACTATTTGTAGAACAGAGGATTCAGATTCCTGGTTTGCTGCCTTTGAGCTTGAATGATATACCAGAAATGATGAGAACTCGTTGTTCCAGTCCTGTTGAAGTAGAAAAAATGTTGGAGCGTATGAAGAAGCTTCACAAAATTGAATGGATGCTTATAAACAGCGTCCAAGAATTAGAGAAGGATGCATTGGAGGCATCAAAATCATCTGCTCTCATCCCGGTAGGACCTCTGCTTCCATTCTCTGATTTAAAATCTAGTGCCAGCTCTTTGGAAGAGGATTCTTCTTGTCTTGGATGGTTAGATAAACAAATCCCAAATTCAGTGATATATGTGTCCTTTGGAAGCATGAGCACCATGTCTATGCATCAAGTTGAAGAATTGGTTAAGGGATTAGAAGCTAGCAATCAGCCATTTCTATGGGTATGGAGGCCAAGGTTTGTTGAAGATGTTCCAGATTCATATTTGCAAAATTTGAAAGAAAGGTTTGAGAACCAGGGGATGATCATATCATGGGCTCCTCAGTTGCAGGTTCTTGGGCATAAATCAGTAGGAGGATTTTTGACTCATGGAGGATGGAATTCTGTTCTAGAAAGTATAAGCATGGGGGTGCCAATGCTTTGCTGGCCTTGTAGAGCAGAACAACATTTAAATTGCAAGTATGTGGTGGATGGATGGAAGATTGGAGTTAGAATTTCAAAAGATGGTCTAATAGAAAAGGAAGAAATATGTGCATTGATTAACATGCTTATGAAGGAGGAAGGAGGCAAGGAAATGAGGACTACAGCTATGGACCTTAGGGATCTTGCAAGGAGATCAATTAGCCAGGGAGGATCTTCCACCACAAATCTAAACAAGTTTAAACAATCTATGATCTGTCCTCCTCAATAGTGATGTTGATATGTATTATTTAATATTAAACTAAATTAACATTAAACTGCTAAATTAAATTAAATTTATTCAAATCCATTTTTATAGAAATGTAATTTATATATGTTCGAACATGAGACCCAAATGAAGTCAGACTTGGCCACTTGGATAACCTACACCCTATGTTTATAATCCTGGTAGATATAAAATGAAAAGACATTAGATGGCATCAAGCCTGCAAAGACATTACTAGTGTATGAAGGTAGACATAGAAATGAAAAGAAACTAGGCCTTATGTTAGGTGAGTATATACATACAGATGAAAATTCACTATACGCCGACAAAGCCAATCACAAATGGATGTTGGAGGTGAACACCTACTCTGTGGTGCAAATTGATAGCGGAGAGCTTTATTTTTGAGGTGTACAAAGAGGCAAATCCTTGTTTGATGGTGTAATACGAGGAATTAGAAATGTTTCCTAGATTCGCAGGTTAAGGGTAGGTCATATGGTGTATACAATATCTTTGAACCATCGATTTCAAACTCTTGGCTTCATGTATTTTCAGATTTTAACCTCCTCGATTAAACTTACCTACTATTGGATTATTTCATAGACACACTAGAGGTTTGGTGGGATCACCCAAGGGCCCTCCAAGAAATCCGCAAATTTGATTCCAACCAATTCCCGAACCTGCAGGCTTGGGCAAAAAGCGCTCCCCAAAGCTGGTAAACCTCTAATTATGACGGCTTGCTGAGCTGTTAGGAAGGTAATAATGAAGAAAACTGTCTATATTTCCCTCAATCAGGTTCACGGACTCCATCAAGTGAGATTGGCCAAAGAAGCTTCAAATTGGCGATAAATTTCGGAGGGCGATTTTTAGATTTGTTTTGATGCGATTCATTCCCAAAACTCCGAGGGCAAAACTTTGTTCTCTTTCTGCTTTTTGCAAATAATCAATTGGTCGTCGAAACTATATGTGTTAACATATGATGTCCTAGTCAGCATACAGCCACGTATATATCCACATGTCCAAGAGTCATGTCCATAGCAGTTATATGTGGAGGGTCGCATCCTTGAGATGCAATATATCTTTTGTAACAGTTCTTCTAAAGGGAAAGTAGGAGAGCCTCCTCCAGGAGGAACAATACAGAGAAAGAAAAGGGGTCTGCAGTATCTGCTAAAATGGAAAAGATTCAAACCCAAATGCTTGAAGACCATCAAATGGAAAGCGCAATCGTTGATGGTATTCTATCTTGGAAACAACAATGTTTTGGCAGAAGACGGGCTCAGAAGAGAAGGAGAGACTCCTCCAGAAGGTTCGCCAGAGTTGTGGGTTGTACGAAATTGTTGTAGATGGAGCACAGACTTAGTTTCTGAAGCAAGAAGTTTTGGGGCTGAGATAGAAGGCAGAGTTCTTAAAACTTGCATTGTCCAGAGGGAAGGGGCTCAGATTAATGTTCCCATTAGTTATGAAAGAGAGATGAAGATGCCTATATCAGATCGAATTGGGGTAATGGCAGAAGAATTCGTTGTCGTTAAAGATGTTGCCGAAGAAGTAGAAGCCAAATCGGGCTTTGATGGGGTCGGGCCTTTGCAAACGGCAGTTGATGGCCTGGAATATACCCTAGAAGACCCAAATGAGGCCGAAATTAACGACAGATCAAAAATTAAAGCAGTTGAGCACCAGTCCATTCAAGAAATTCTTCTGTTAGAGACAAAGGGGACTCTGATCAATCATGGCAAGGTAGACCCTCCAAACGGGTCAGATCCTGAAGATACTGGGAGTGCTGCGGATGGCATCATTAAAGAAGGAACCTCAGAAGATGGTGATAGGGTCCAGACTCTAAGTCCAAGACCTGATGATGCTGTTGTCAAAGAAGATGGGTTTCGAGAAGACTTAGCATTCGAAGGCCACAAGAAAATTATAGCAGGAGTTGGGGCCGAGGTGCGAAAGCACAATGCAGATAATATTAGAAGGGAAGGATTACCCACCATTGCAGGAAGAAGCCAAATCGATGCCGACCTATTGCTGCTTACAAATGGGGCAAAGCAGTGCCCTAAATCAACAGATGTCATTGGTGAAGAAGAGCAGAAAATGGTCATGGCAGTTTTAAAAGACATCGCTGATGAAGAAAGGGCTAATGCCCTTGATGGAGTGGCTATGAAAGAAACCAAAATTCGTTGTAATGAGGTGAAGACCATTGTCTTAGGAGCCCCAGTGCAAGAAGAATGGAATGCCAGAATCACACATGTGTTCGCATTGATACAGGAAAAGAGAACGTGTTGAAGGGTGTAGATGAATGCTATTTTGGATCATTCTTACAGGCCAGAGGCATAACTGGAGCCAAAATTAGCGTCATAACATAAACTCTCAAAGCCTGCCACAAGCCATTGAGCCTGCTATGAGCCATTGAGCATGCCACCATTTTTGAAGATGTTGCAAATTATAAATTTGGGGCTGTGCAATCAGCGTTAACAGAGCAGATTTTCAAGCCTATTCCATTGAAGTCCCGCATTGAAGATATAAGAGACGAGAAGAAAATTTCATAAGACCATGAGATTCACCAGGTATCATGCTTGAAATTCATTCAAATGGCTACTCTAATTATGCTTATGTTTATGGGGGAGATGCTTATGTTTATGGGGGAGCATTCGAAAGAACTGGAGAAATTATTGAAGATTAAGGGGGAGAATTAGATAAATTATAATATTCAACAATCATGTTATGAAAGAAAAGCGGAGACACTCTCAAAGATCTCAATCGTTGGAGATCTTATTTCATAAAAGGAACTCACAGAGTGTACAGCTTAAATAGAATGCTCAAGAAGCAGCAAAAGCACATTTATGTGCATGTGACTTCAAAAGGAAGATCAACAGACAATCTAGCATGAGCCAAAGGCGGCTCACTTATATTCCTGGACATGATGATTTTGGCTAAGAGATGAAGGTTGATGCTGATGGGGGAGTGTTAACATATGATGTCCTAGTCAGCATACGGCCACGTATATATCCACATGTCCAAGAGTCATGTCCATAGCAGTTATATGTAGAGGGTCGCATCCTTGAGATGCAATATATCTTTTGTGACAGTTCTTCTATTCAATACAGTCTCATCTATCTATTCTCCACAAATCTTGTTATATTAAGAATATGCAGTAAGCATATTGGAGAGCCATGGCTGAGATAAGAAGGTTCGTACAAATGGAGAAGATACCTCATTGTTTTCCTTCTTTTCAGAGCAAGAATTGACAATTTTGTGTTGATGTGTCTAAGAATTGCTTGCCATACAAGTATAGGTTCAGTCCGAGGGAGGAAGTTGATGAGGATGCTCTCTATAATTCAGAGCAATGAACATTTATTGTGACGGTCCAGGATAACATACTATATAAATACATATATTATATTGCCATGTCACTAGTTCATGTCGAGTACGACGACATGTACACGACCTCCGTAATTGGGTGTACCATGATGGGGCACAACCATTAGAACCCATTACATTGCACATATCTATGGAAAATGTGAATATAAGTCATATTGCCACGTGGCAATCACCCATATGGCTACGAAACCCTAGCCCTAAAAGGGTAAGGCTAAAAGAGGCAGGAACCCTAAAAGTTGACCATTTCGAATTCCAGCCTCAGGAGCTCGCATTGCAGCAGCACCGAATTCTTTTCAACCTTCTAGGAGCAGTGAAGTTCGCGTTCCGAAACATCTTCACCAGTCTCCAAGATCTTCATCCATTTCGATGGCATAAATGAGTCCCAAAGCATTGGAGGCATTCAAGGATCCGGTTAGTGTCGATTCTGTTTGTCAATGCAAGCTTCACGGCTATTCTTAAGTTGGATTAGTATCTATTCTTAGTCTTAGATGATCTCTAGAGTCTAGACCCATACATGTAACCTAGACTAACGAATGAACCCTAATCATGTTGATTATATTAGTTAGATTAGATCTATGATTTCTGTTATTTCGATTCATTCTGTTAAGGTATGATGAATGTTATCTCTGTTCCGCATCTTTTGTGTATTGGGAAGGGGGATAGAGACCCAGAGCCTTCTTAGATGATTATCCTAGTTTAGCAACATTAATTCCCAATCAATGTAGCATGTTCATATAAGGCCTCCACCTCCAAGCTTACTAAACCAGACTCAACTAATATCATTGGGTAGGGAGTTTGCATTTTAACTCCGAGTTTCCTTAATAGGAATTATCTTTTGTATTTTATCCACCCCTTTCCACATGTCTTCGGATAAGCTTGGCCCCCATATTTTGCATCCATATAACACCACGCATCTCACCAAAGCATTGTACAATAATCTTTATAAATTCCAATCCATAATTTCAGCCTGTCTACATCTTTTTTGCATTGCATACAATGCTTCAATCCCAGCATATGTTCGCTATTCAACTGCTTTATTCCAACTGTAATGATGGTCTACAATAAGTCTCAAGTGTTTGTAAGTGTCAGCTATCTCAATTTCTTGTCCCTTATAGAAGAAACTGAATTTCAGCTTTCTTATACCAGACACCGAGAGAGGGGAGATGAGGGTAGTCCGGAGAGAGGGCAGTCCTGACGGACCCCGGTACTGCTGGTGAACGGTTGTCATGTCGGCTACATTCGACCATAACAACTCTCATACAACCTGTATATCAGATTTTGCATATTCGCTGGGAAAGCTATGTGTCGCGGGTTGATTTTATGCTGCTGGATTTGAGCACTCATGAGGCTTTTTTGCCCCTGTTAAGCCGCTCTGGACAATCTACACCTATAAAATTTTTCGTTCAGCCTTCCACAATTGCTTCCCCTCTCAGAAATAGCACTAAACATTATCTTTGTGTTTTCTCATGTTTCGACTCTGGATGGCAATGACTAGTATTACTTCCCCCACATATTTATTTGAGCTATGCGTCTGCCACAACAGAAGGTCAAAGAAGCATAGAAAAGAGCGTTCAACCTATCTCCACCATGTCTTCTTCTTCCCTGTTAGTTTTTTGTTTACCATTAAAAAAGGAGGAAAATTATATGATTTCAAATTGTATGATCAAAATAATGAAATGTCCTATAGGGGGACATCGGTGCTTATATTGGCCCCCAAAAACAGGGACTCGTGACCAAGGGTATTCACATGTGTGAATAGGGGGTATTCACACTGAATACCCCTAGTCTACATGGCACTAGGGTATTCACATATGTGATTACTCCTGCTTGCATGGCATGCCTACATGAAATTGATATGCTTACGTACCTAGGAATAATCGTCCAGCAGATCCAAATAAAACCAAAGAAAAAGGTATTACCTATAGCTTCCAAATTTGGGCTCCACAAGGCTACCACATCAGCGAATCAACTTGGACGAAGGATCCCATTTCAGGAGCCAATAAAGTGTGCGGAACACTACCCCTATCATAAAAAGGATTTCATACGAATCAAGTTTTAGGTCCCTAAAATAATAGAGTTTGGCTCAAAATTGCTAGCCGCTTTTGGCTTTGGTGTAACAACGGTTATACTTGGAGCTTTGCGATGCCATCATGGATTAGGTTTCCCAATGACGGATTCAACCAGTTTGTGGTTGTTTCTCTTGTGCAAAACATGTGGACCATTGGATTGCCATTGCCTTCTTGTTGACAGCTGCAAAGGAGTTGTGCTGGCTTCCTCTCTGTTTTATTTTTCCAGGGGAGAAGGCCTGCCATCAACGTGTTGTTCCAGGGGAGAAGCCCTCTGCTACGTGGTGATTTGGGGCTGTGGATTTCCAATTTCGGCTGCCTCTGAATCGTTAAGATGATGTTGGGCCTGATTTTCTTGCTATAGTTCTTCATGGCATTTTCTGGTCAGTGCTCTGCTGCCGGATGCATGTCTGGCATTGGTTTTTGTTTACATGAAGGAAATCGTCGTCCTGATACTAGATCAGTTGCTATATCTCTACCAATTTGCCAAGACAAGATGGCCTATGATGCTGGTGCAAATCTTTCTGTAGAGAAATTGAGTCTGGAAAAGGCCGATGCTCTTGAAAGTGTGGAGCAGCATGTGATGGTAAGAAGAGAGAGGCACAAGCAGAGGGAGATAAACTGTTTTGTTGTGCTGGACAGGACAAGCACTCTTGTTCATGCGCGTTGTTTCATGCTTCGTCATGGTGGGAAGCATAGAAGGGCTGCCTTGTGGTATGTGCTCATAAGCATGCTGTCGACAGGGCAATTTGTCTTCTCACGGGGGATGTGAGCTAGGTTTGAGGACAGGTTGCGTTTGATTCCAGTGTACACAGTTTGTTTTGTCTGGATTATGCCATTGTGAAATTGCAGCTTGCTCTGGTTTTTCTGTACATATAGCCCGTGGAATGGCAGTTAGGAATATATATGAATTATGAGCCTGTGGTAGGCACATTCAATTTCTGTGATGCTTCATAGACAGAAATACATTGCTTCAATGCAAATCCTAGTCCCATGTAACATATGTGTTTTACTACAGATTTCTGGCCCCATTTGATTTATATGTTCTATTTGACAATTTGCTTCGAATAATGCAAGTGGTGAGACATTGCAATACTTTCTTTCTCAATTTATTGCATGGATACAAATAGTGAAACGTCAGCAAGTTGTTGTTCTTACCATTTGTAGCAAGTTGTTGTTCTTACCATTTGTAGTCATGTTGTGTTGCCACTTGTAGGCAAAACGTGGCTTCGCCAAGGCTCATGTTTTTTCTTGTAATCTTAATGGTTTATTTGGATGGTCCAGATTTTTTCATTTTTGAAAAAAGTGATTAGAATCCCATGTGAGTGATTTAGTATCCCATGTGAGTCTTACGCTTCTTATCGCTACATCCTTCTTATCCCTACATCCTGGCCATTGATGGCCAAGATATTCGAACAAAGATTCCCTCTACGAGAATCTCGTCCGTCCGTGAAAGTCAAACCTATTCCAAACTTCATTTTCCACGTAGGACTATGATTTATGCTAAAGGTCGTGCAGTCAACTATACATTAACTATACAGTGAATCCAAAGTGACCCAGATACGTATGCATAGGAGCCGGGGGATTCGAACCCCCTCCGGCACAACGGAATCCATATGACCCCATCTCCTACCATGTTCATGACAGAGAAGAAGAGAACGCAACTCACCTTTTCCACAATTTGGCTACACTCTGACTGAAATCGATGTGTATGCGTCTATCATCAATCAGTATGTCGTTCATCAGTATGCCTTGCATGCTTCTTCACTCTCAAATTCTGCAAGAAGAAGGATTTCAACGCCATGTATAACAAATAGAATTTTACTGTGTATCATAAGAAAATCAGCATGAATCACCATAATTGCCCAAATGACAACTCCTATAGACATGCCCATTCCATCAAAGCTGACATTTAAGAAGCTTGGATTCTCTACAAATAAGCCTGTTGCATACCATGAAA
>JAANSK020116350.1:0-15793 GCA_011763485.2 Isoetes engelmannii
CTCTATATATATGTATACCAACGGTCCAGATCGTGCCACTCCAACGGATGAGATCTTGCAAAGTGTCGCACATGCACATAGGTTCCAGAATGTTCTAGGATTCCCTGGAACCTACCGCGCATATGTGGAAGATGCAGGAGGATACTACCATATGAGAATAGATAGTGCACTTGGCTAAGGCATGTGGCTTGCAACTAGAAGGTTGTGAGTTCGAACCCTGCCTCGTGCAACTACCTTTTTGCATCCATGTGGCGACCATCCTTTGTATATACGAGTATAATACTCGTATAATATGAATATCCATATGGTCATCACACCATAGATCTTCTACCTCCAAAACATGTCTGACCTTTTCTTTCCAAACTTGAAACCCTAAATCTCCCTTGAAAACATCTATTGCACTTAACAAACCAGCACCAAATCTGCTTGCCATTTGGATACCTTCCCTGCTCTGATACCACTGTGAGATAATTAGAAGATATCAAACAATAGGATTACTATTGAGAGAATTTCAATTAGTAAAACACTATTCATTTAGTACTAGGCACATTCACTGTAGCAATATTCACAATGATATCGAGACAACACCAAATACCTTCAACCTCTTTTGCGAGCTTATCTTCAACTCATTCTGTACAAGAATTCCTTATTAATTTATACAGATGGTCCGGCCGATTAGCCAGACCGATTGTAGGTTTCTAATCCCTGCTACCAATCTTTGGTGATGCCGGATTGGACTGAGCTTATTTCCCTCCAAAACCACAGTGCTCGAATTCAACCTTCTATAGTTTTCCCCTGGGTATATATACACTTGAACCTTAGGTTAATATTCCATTAACCATGGAAAACACTTAGCCATAATTTTCCAATGATCAATATTCTTATGTTTGATCCAATGATCATCTATGTAGGAAATTGTTATCCTCTATGACCATGTCTGCTTCTTAATCATTGGATAATCCTGTAATCTTCAACCCTAGTAATTTCTTTATGTTAAATCACTGTGCCTCTAGGGTTGAGTTCCTGCACAGAAATTTTCCTGTTCATCACAAATTATGATATGAACAAAACCATCATTTCCTAAAGGATTGACATGAATCTCTTTGGCATCTCTACTTCCAGTAATAAAGTCATATATAAGCATATCAGATTCTGTCTAAATGGAGTCAATCTTTGCAACATCTCTGACAATCCTTCATGGACTCAAGGCAGTAGTAGAATCTACAATGTCTCTAAGACCTACAAAAAGATCTGCCAAGCTAAGTCTATCAGATTTCCTTCGATCTGGAATCTTCCCAAGTGGTTTTTAATCCGAGCCATGGTGCTCACGGGCTTCGGCCCATGTAATGTGTTTTGTTTTCTGTTGTACTTGTGGTCGCATGTCCTCGGACGCTGCCTTTGTGGTGCGACATTAAAATATACTTCCTTCCTTCCTTCTCTTGGTTATAGGGTTTACTTCCAAAACTCTATCAGTGCCTTCTTCAACCAAAATAATGTCTTTGTGAATTCCTTAAAGCAAAATGCCATATGGAGTGTATGGAAATTTAGAAATGCAATTACCATTGTGAAAAGAACATGAGTATCTCCGGCTTGAAACTTCTATTCATGCATGAATTGATTACTTGTGCTATGTCACATAGGGCTAAAAAAGGAGACTATTATGATAAGAAATGGCTAGCATTTGGTCACTTTGTTGGTCACTCAAACTTGTTTAGATGCAAATTTGTCAATCTATCCTCTAATGATTTTATGGATTTCATATTTATTGGATCTCTTGACAGGATTGCTTAGTGGTCACCCTCAGATAGATGACATTTGTGACAATGAAGCATGGGCCCAACTGAATGCCCTTGGCCAGTTTAATCCTCCTCCAAATCTTGATCTTATAGTTGCTTGGTTCAAGGACATTCTGCTGGATGGGTATCAGGCATGGATCATAGATATTTTGTTCTTCTCTTTCAGCTCCTTCATGTCTGTTGGTCAGTTTAATGCTTTACAGAATAGCTATTATTTTCACCTTGGCAGATTTGTGGCAGAAGGGATCAGTGTATTTGCTGAAATAAACTTTAGCTTCCTATGGTTACTTGTCTCCTTATATAATAGCTGGATTGGTATTGCATGGCAAAATCTTCCCTCTCTTCCTCGATTTGCTGATGGTGATGGTCTTGATGATTGCATTTGGATTCAAGAACAGGAATGATACAGATAGTTCGAGTTCGCTGTATGGGATCTTCATCAACTTGTACATAATCCATCCATTTTTTATAGCTATGGTATCCACTGGGCATGGTTGATCTTCAGTGTCTAATGGTACCAGCGATTTAGGTCTTCTTCGAAGGAATTTTGATGGGCACGGTTTATCTTCAGTGTCTAATGGTACCAACCTTTAGGTCTTCTTCGAAGGAATTTTGATGTTGAGTTACCTTCTCACAATTTATGATTGCAGTTATTTTCGATTGCTACAAGATCTTGATTTTGGCTTATTCAAACTTATAATTGTTACAGCAAGTTTCCTTTAACTTGGGCACATTGCTCAGGTTCTTCATTGTACTATTTTTATTCAGTAATTAAAATTCTCTTTCATACATAATTAAAAAAAAAAGAAAAAAAAACTAGCAAAAAGGCGCAACAGGAGACTTGAGCAGTTTTAGGCTCGAATCCAGTTTTGCATTGGATTAGGTTAGGTTGTTTAAAAAAATATCAGATCCAGATTTCGAGCATTAGTGTGGAAATCTTAAATTTTATTCTTATAAACACATAAATAACAAGATGTTGATACATCGAGGAGTTGCCCTTTAGAAACATATGGTTTGTTTTCATTTGGTGGGGTGATATGAAGATGAGGATCATGTTAGTCAAGGGCAAGGCATTTTGGTCATGTTTCTCAAGGATTTTGTTTTGGGGCTTCTCTTATATATGGCTGCTCATGTTCCGTAAAGCTTTTGTATTTAGATCGTGAGGGCTTCCTGGTTTGAGGTTGAAGTGGCAAGGGATAGAAGGGATTGCTCCCATTTGCAATGATTGTGGTGTTCCATTTGTAAATAATTACAAAGCCTTCTTTGTGATCCATTTTAAAATTGCAATTTGACATTATCATAAACAATTTGTTTTTCCTTAATGAATATTGCATCACACAAATCCCACTTTGTTTGAACGTACAAAGCAACTTTCTTGAAAGATACATCATTTTAATACCCTCAACTTGAACACACGAGCATTTAAGCACTCCATAAAGTACTATGCTTTAAACTGATTGCTGCCCATGCATTTTGTAGTCAACCCAACTTGATTGCTGCCCATGCATTTTGTAGTCAAACCAAGTGCAAGAGACTCCATTATGGCACTTTACACACTGAGCTTTTTGCATTTTATATTTAATCGTATAATAGATACTTGCCATTTTATTAGCACTAGGAAATTCAAAGGTGAGAATGTTGATTCAAAAACTTGTTTTAAAAGAATCAAATGATTATAAATTGAGTAACAATAACGTAGCCAATAAACAAAATATCATGTGCTTATTCTGCAGATTCCTAGAAATGATCCCAATCTGCTACTTCCCTATCTTAGGATATTCTTCCCATCTCTAGATGCAATCCCAATCTGCTACTACATTATCCCCAGTTACAGTAACAGCCGTGGCACCCCTCTCTAATACGAAAAATTAGGGTGAACGCAATTCCTGCATTTATAGTAACATGCTCTAACCTTGTTGATTAAAAACATGTCATTAAGAATCTAGATTGACATGTATCTAATACGACAATTAGAGAATAGCAAAGCGGCAGTAGAATTATTCCCTGACATAAGAAAGATCCAATTATGTAACAGTTATATTATATATAACAGACTTTGCAAGCCATTGTATCACTATGTTTTGGCGGTTAAAATCAAAATAATCTCACCTTGTTTTAATTGCTCAGACGTCCTGATTAAGTCTCTGGAATGCAGTTCTTTGCTGCAGGAATTGAAACATATCCTCTTGATCTTGTAAAGTAAAGCATCCATGAGGAAGGAACCAACCAAAGCTTTGCTTTCCTCTGACAAATTCCTGACTCGGGTCCGTCATTTCCAATTCTTATTCCAGCTTTACAAGCATTATACTAAACATAGGCCTCTGATCAGCAAAACTGCATTAAGCTCATTTCTGACAAACATTGGGGCAAGCAAATGGAGCTGGCGCATGACATTCTTCTATGCTTGATCTTCGTCATTATATGCCCAATATTCTGTGCATGACCTTTCCATCATAGTTTGCTAAGGGAGAGAGGACCTGGTAAGTGGCATGCATATTTGCTGAAGCTCTTATGCAAGAGGTAAACATCGTGCTGCTAGTCAGTAGCTGCGTGAAGGGATGAAGACTTTTTTAATTCTTTTCACTTAGGTAATAGCTTGCAACACCAAGAACACTAATCGAAGAACCTTCCAACTCGCATCCTAGAATCAGACATCAATGGATGGTAAGCAAAATGTAAGATCAAAAGTTGATAAGCATGTGGTACGCTGCATATTTGTTGAGGCTCTTATGCAAGAGGTAAACATCTGAGAAACATCCCTAACTATAAGCAATGTAGAAGCAAAGAACTCAAGGAACAAACAAGAGCTATAAGACAGAAAGTGAAAGCTCTATACTTTCCATTTATGCGCAGATATTTAGCATTTATGCTAATATAGAAAAGTTGTATGGCAAATACATGGCCAGAGAACAAAATCAGCCTATCAACAATCCAAATGCAAGGTAAGAAATTCACGAGACCTCTCACTGCAAATTATAGGCGGAGCATAGCTCACATGAAGTTTGTCTTAAAGTGCCGACTTGTGTAAACATGTACAGTTATGTGGTTGAATCTCTTGAATCTATGGTTGCGGTCTAGATATGTTGAATAATATCTAACTGCAGCTTGCACATTTTGCATATGTGTATAAAGGCAGCCCAATCACAAGTTCCAAATTTGAGAAACACTATGCATAAACTAGGGATGAGTTAAGTGAGCTTCCTAATGAAAAATTGGAAACGGAACTAATGTTATAATAATCTCCTGTTTACTCTGAAACCCATAGCACAACTTCTGATCAATAAACCAGCCATTCTTAATACTGCTCACATTTCAGAAAAGGTCTATAACCTAACCATGCACAATCTAACCTGATTGATATCCCACCTATATTTACAAAGCCAGCTCGGTCTCGATATGTACATCAAGCAAAGCTAGACTGTTCATCACCATATAATCTTTAAAATAAGAACCGAACCTTAGAAAGTTTTCACTCCAGGTTCATATGATGCTAAAAAGCAATATTCAAAATTGTATCAGCATGTATTGTCCAGCAGCTTGCTTCCAAGGCCACTGTATGATCCAGCTTACAGGTTTAAAATTGCTTATGAAGTACAATGTAACATACCTGTATTTCTCTATCTTTGTATAACTGCACAAATATCTAGCATTGTTGGCAGGTCTGCAGCTTTGAGCAGCTAGCTATGAAATACATCTGCAGTTTAAGACAAAAAACCATTTTCGTATTACCAGCATTCACCAATCATAGATCCATCTGCTAACAAAAGATCAGATAGATATCTTTATAATTTGTAGCAAACAAAATGCAAGAAACCTTGGCCAACTCAGACCGAACTGCTCCAAGATAAACGACCATCAGCTTTTAGGAAGCGGCACCCTATTTGCCCCTTGGCAAAAGGGACCAAGATTGCAATTCATAGTAAAAAAAAAGTTTTTGCATAAGTGGCAAGGGCTTTGTATCCACCCAGAAACGTTTTTGCATCAGCGCCAAAGCTTACAATAGAAACAATCGTTGTTATAGAACCTTCAACAGCTATTTTTCATTTCCAAATGATGGACTAGGAACACCACGTAAAAACATAATGCGGCAATGCACAGCATAATCTGTAAAGAAGCAAATGAAGCCCATGGAATCGAGATTAGATACTGATGGAAGACATGCTGTGCGACCATAAGTGAAGCAACCGAAAACTACAATGCTTTGCCAATCTCCCGTGCTTATTTTGTTGGGCTTTTCAAATTTTCATGGCCATCGATATGCAAAATTAAAGATCTAAAGTATACCTATGAAGATCATCAAGCTCTTCTGGGAAATGGAACTGAGGAAATTTGCTGCCAGTAACAAAAAACCAATAAAGGGACAACGGTTCGACTCCCGTGGTATCTCCTTGCCCTTTTGCCATCCGTCAGGGTATACCTGTAAATTGGAGGCAGTTTGATGGCAATTCCTTGGGAAGAAGAAGATGGCCTCTGACGAAGGGATCATGGCTACTTAGAAGCAAGATGAAAGGGAAATGCGTTAAAGAAAAGCTCGAGAAAGAAATAGTTGAGTGAAAAAGCAACAGGAAAAAAAAAACAAGCGTTCCCATGGAGGTAGGAAGCGGAGGAACTGAAACAAAGGAGGTAGGAGTGGAGGAACGGAAGCAAAGCTTAGGGCGACGTTCCCCAACAGCCACCGCTGGGCTATTTTTCTCAACTGTCTATCAGTTTAGATCAAAATCCAAAGGTTTAAAATCAAGCCAGCTCAATTTTTAGGACACGTGGATAGGCTAGGCTTTCAGATAACTTAAGACCCCTGGTTGGGCTGTTGCGCTAAAAACAGTGTCATAGTCGTTATGCCTTTTTAAGAGCCGTATATCTACTAGGGGCGCGAAAACTTGATGACCAAAACCAATGGTTCAGATTTGATCTGCGAGCTCCTCGCGTTCAAAATTCAAGGTGCTCGCCAAGCAACTAGCGATGGCGCTCCGTGCCTTTCTAGAGGACTTGAGGCTAAAGAAATTTGGAATCGATAGCCCAGAAGCCAATCCTCTAGCCCAAGATTTTCACGAAGCCATCAGAAACTTAAGCGAAGGCCTGTATCAAAAGGATATACATTTTCTGCTAGAAATTCTGCAGGTAGCGAATAAATTTCTGTTAAGCGTAATACACAGTGCATGTTTTTGAACAGATTCTAAAATTTGGGCTCTTATGGTGCAGAATGTGGAGGATAACTCCTACCCAAAACTGGTTCCTCCATCGCTGGAAATAATTTTGACAGACAAGGATATCACAGAAACTGGAGCATCGGGGACGCTGGTATTCTTCAACAATGAGATGGGTTTTCAGAAAAAAACATAGAGGCACTTTGCAGTATTGGAAGATCCACCAAGAAGAGCAACAAGGCAGAGGGATACATTGGAGAAAAAGGTTTAAAACGTTTCAATCTTAGGCTAGAGCTTTCTTAGTTGCATGCTTTCCTTTTGTGAAGAATGGGTTGTTCATTCTCTGTTCTTATTTTGCAGGGATCGGATTCAAGAGCGTTTTCTTAGTATCTGGGCGCCCACATATCATAAGTAATGGGTTTAGAATTCGGTTTCACGACGAACCCGATAATGAAGCTCGATTGGGCTATGTGGTGCCGGAATGGACCGAAAAGCCCACAGATCAAGACCTGGCCCTGCTTTACGGCAGCACAAATGTACCCTCTACAGTTCTGGTGCTACCGCTTCGCCACGAAAAGATTGAAATCGTAAGCAAACAACTTGCTCAGATTTCGCCGAAGAGCCTGCTCTTTCTTTCCAAGCTTTCCAGACTCTCCGTTGAGGACAAACTCCAAGGCAAGAAAACAACCCTCTCTAGAACAGTGGAGGCTACGGGGACCGACGGGCTCAGAGGGAACTGTCAATCTTCCACGACAGTTCTGAGCATAGAAAGCAATGGGCATTCAAGAGAATCCTCTTACTACATGTTTACCCAGAAATTTATGGTGCCGGATTCGAGCAAAATTGCAGGCAGAAATGGGGTTGATGCATGGACCATTGCACTTGCTTTTCCGTTCCAAGATGTTGTGTGGCCTTCAGAGATCGGATGCACAGATGGAAATGTTTTCTCCTTTCTGCCCACTGAAGTGCAAAGCCATTTTCCTTTCTTCATTAATGCCGATTTCATCCTCACTTCATCCAGGGAAGCAATAGCATGGGAGAACATATGGAACCAAGGAATTCTGAGCCATATTCCACGGGCTTTCTGCGATGCTTTTGAAAATCTCGTCACGTTTGGAGATCAGTCTTCTGTCGGAATCGCTCCTTTGTATAAATACATACCCACTTCCAGGGCTTGCCCAAGTCTGGAAAAAGTTCGCTTGGATATTATAGAGAATCTTAAGCATAGGCAAATCGTGCTCTGTGCTTCAGACATCCTTGATGAAAATGATAAACAGTTTTGTCTAGCTTCAGATGCAAGAACAGTGATCAGAACCTTCAGAGACATTTTGAAGCAGGCCATTAAAATGAATATACCCAGCCCGCTAGTTGGTGGGAAGCTCAAGTTCGTGAATCAGTTTGTCCAGGAAACTCAAAAGAGTGCTCTCTTTGCTCTGAATGTTCAGAACATGTACGTGTCAGAGTACATTGATCTGATGCCTCTCTGGTGGATTAAAATGTTGCCTGATGAACTATATGCAAAACTTCTATCCTTCCTAGCATTTGACCTTGAAATATGCAAAAGAAATAGCTGGGGCTGCAAAACCTATAAGTTTCTGAAGTACAAGGACAATTCCTCTGGAGAGATCAAATACGCAAGCATTTTCGATAGGGAATGTGCTGCAAATGAGCCCATATGTTTGTCGAGTGGTGAACAAAAGTTCTCATGGTTATCTCCCTGGGCAGATGTGCTATCTGGATGGATTACTTTGCATGTGATGACAGAGGAATTCTTGGCTGTGGTAAATAATCCCAATGATAGCAAGCTGCTCGCCTGGTTAAAGAATAGTAAGTTGAACGTGATTTCAATTACGACAGAGTCATTTGCAGAGAAACTAGTAAGTGTTGCTAAGCAGAATCATTCACAAAGGCTTGCTTTGCTATCCATGCATTTCTTTTTTGACATGGAGCAGAAGGGCTTGCTACTAAAAATTTCGCTCAAAGATAAGCTCCCACTTTTGGATTGTTTGGGATGTCTGCACTTAGATACAAGTAATAAAGAAATATTCCTTCCTCCATCTCTGAGTAAGTGGCCTGTTTTGATGAAGCCTGAGACATGGAAAGATTTTGTAATCAAGTTGTCAGACCAATACTTGGAAGGGCAGTGTGGATTGGTTGATCTTAGTAGTATGGATAAGAAGAAGAGCTTCAGATTATTTCTGGAAAAAAGCTTAAATGCTGTGGACATCTTGGAACTCTATCCATTAAATCAGAGTTTCCCCACAGAAAACTTGGCAATAAAAGAGGCTGTCATGCTTTTCCTGGATTGGATCAACAACGCTTTAAAGAAGCTAGGGTGCTTACCAAGAAAATTTCTCAATAGTATTGATTCTATTTGTTGGGTGAGCACTGACCATGGGCTTAAAAGACCAAGTCAGTCGTTTCTTTTAGTTGAGGAGATCAAAAATTTTTTTGTAAGCGGAGACCTTCCTTTTGTTGACACAGAATACTATGGACGTGTTTCTCACAGACATGTGTGGCAAGCCATTGGAGTGAATATAGACCTCTCTAAAAAAGAATGTTTTATGGCTGCTATAGCGCATTTTCAAATCCTAATGACAAGCCATGCAAGTGAAATGTGTCCAGATAAAGCAACTCGTTTCTACAAATATTTTAGTGGCTTGAAACAAAGTCAAAACTTGGAGAATTTACTCTCTAGTATAAATAGTATTTGGATTCCGAGATCTCTTGCAGAGTCTAGTCCGTCTTGGGCTGCAAGAGAGAAATGTCTGATTGCTGATGAGGATGGGTTATTTGAAACAAAGTATTCAATATTAGGAACATTCTATAACAGCAAGAGGATTAGAAGTTTTTTCCATAGAATTGGAGTGCCTTTGAAGCCAAGAATTGATCATTACTGTAAGTTGTGGTTGGATTGGACTAAGGAGGTCAGAAATGTCACAGAATTGGAGTGTCTGAAGGTATGGACTGTTCTGGCTGCAGAAGATTGCTTTTCCTTCAGAAAGAGTACTATTTGGAACACATTCTTAAATCATGCATCAATACCATCCACTCTAATGGGTAAGAAAGAAACCCCAACGCTCCTGCATCCATCCACCACTCTAGTGCCAGATGATATGGAGATGGAGCATCTCTTTCAAGCTTCTTCTTATCCACCTCCAATGGCATGGTATCCAACAAAGTCTCAGGTCTGTAAATTGAGTACCCTCTTTTCAATATACAATTCTATGGGTGCTCAAAATATATCAAAATGTGTGCAAAGTGAAATGGACATGAGCTCAGCTTCTACCTCTAAGGATATTTCCTCTGATATTCTGTGGCCGATACAGCCTTTGCTTTCTTCTGAGCTTTCCAAGCTCGTAATGGGCCTTATGTCGAAAGAGTTGTCTGAAGATGAACGTAAAAAGATCCTTCTTCCTTTGTTCACCGCGAAGGAGTCGGTTATGAATAATGAGGGGTTCAAGCTTAAACATTCCCTGTGCATAGGGGGGCAGACCTTCACAGCATCATCCGAGATTCTGGTGTTCTGGGAAAGAAGCAGTAACATCATCTACTATGTGGAGAGAGGCCAGCTTAAGGATGCAGTAAGTCGGATGAAGTTTAATCAGCATTTCACTAAGGCAATATCGCATGGGCTTTTATCTGAGAGAAGGGAAATGGCTGAAGACCTTCAGCAGAGACTGTCCACTGCAAATTTGTGTGACCTCGATAGTACTGCTGTGGATTTTATGCTCAGGAACATGAACATCCTAGTCTCTGAAGAGGATATGAGTTTCATTCACAGTAAACGGCTTGGAGATGCACCTTCCATAAAGCTGGAGGAGGACGGTGAAGCTTCCACTCCTCTGGAATCTTTCACAAAAATTTCCAACAATTTAGATGAGGATGGAATTGAGGTTAATGCAGTGAGCAAAACCGTCATTGAAAGTTCTTATGAAACTTCACCACAGGGAGAAGATACACAAATGTGCATTGATTTAGAACCTCTAGTAACACAGGCCAATATCTCAAATAGCCCAGTGACCCCGACTTTAACTACTTCCAGGATAGGAGGAGGCTCAAAGAAGCGGCGGGGATATGCTGCCTTTTGTAGAAGATCAACTTCAGGAAACAATGCAAATAAGAAACTTCGTCTTATGCTGCTCCATGAGATAAGGAGTGCATTACTAGGAGAAGGAAAGAAAACTCCAATTGCAATAGATGTGTCAGTGGAGCCAGCTCTTGGCTGGTACAAAGCTCAGCTTCTGAGTGTTAGGCACTTCTTGGGTTATCCACCAGAGCCTGGATCTGTGAAGAGGGGGATGCGAGTGAAGGACTTACAAGGGGACCCTTTTGATCTTGACAAATACTTGTTTTTAGCATTTGCGCATCCAATGATCAGCAGCAATGTCCAGTTTGGCACAATGCATGAACGTTTAACCACATTGGGCCATGCTTGTTTGAACATGTGGATCACATGTGAGGTTCTTGACAAGCATCCTGAGGAGAACATGAGTGGCATTATTGGGAAAAAAGAGAAGATGATGAGCAGAGCTCTATGCAGCACGTTCCTGCGAGCCAGCCAATTGAACATGTGCATTGTTGGGGCAGATTGCTGTGATGATCCTAAGATTCTGAGCGATGTTTTCATGGCTATAGTGGGCGTTGGGTATCTGTGTTATGAATGTGGTTTGGATGAAGTCCGACGTCTTTACTTGGAGGTGTTTGTAGAGTCCTTGGAGGCATGTGAAGCCACCATTTGATCCTCTCATTCTGGACATGGAACTCTCATGACTGTTTATGGTTGAACTCGTCTTGAACATGAAGTTCTTCTCTGAACGTGAACTTTTAAAACAAGTACCATGTCCAACTTGTTGGAGACCAGTTTTGAATAAAAGAATTCAACAAAGTTCTAGCATTTAGTTGCAATTTAGTAGTCAAATTCTGACTTCATTGAAAATGTCAATTCTAGTCTTACAAGCTCTTTTGACAATACATGATGGCATTCTGGCACATTAATAACGCATTTGAGAATATTGTTCTTTCATTCTAAGATCCTGATTTTTGTTGTTGGTCTGCAGCACCTACATATGGAAATGATTGTGGGGTGCAACGAATATGGAGTAACATACACAAAAGGAAATATGGCAATGATTGTGGAGTGCGCTGGGAATTAATGTGTACTATTCACACCATATGTTTCATGTATATAGCATCATATTATATGCAGTAATTGAAGCAATTATCAGCCTAGATTCAAGACTGCCATTTCTTTATAATTTTTGGTCATGTTATGTTTAGAAGATTGTCTGCATAGCACTTCATAGTGGTTGTCTTTATCTGTGGTCGCGCTCTCCATAGAGGTAAAAGAACCTCACCCAAATTCACCTTTGAAAGTGGTAATAGCTTAACATATAATTCAAGAGATGTCTCATGTGCCATCAGTGTGCAAAAGTTTAAAGTTTTTCTAATGTAGGTGAATGTAAAAGACCATATGAATGATCAATGTTTCTTCAACTGTAAGTATTCCAAATCATAATCCAAATCTTTTCATGCTGAGTGCATTTTATTTATGCTAATGATAGTGAATAGTTGGCATCCTTAGGGATATGATCTCCATTTAAGAGGCATTACATACTGCTAATATGTTGATGGTGTGATTTAGAGCATCCAGCGTGGTAAGAGCTTCATGCCTAGTTTCATGTTGTTAGATTACCATTGTCGTCGTATCATTGATACCAACATACATAGTTCATGCGACAAGAAGATGATTTGTATTATCCTTGGAGTAGGTATGTCTAGCAGAAACTTCACTTCAAGAATTTGAAGAGATTGCATGTTTATCCGGATAAATTGTCCAGAATGTCTGGATGCTGCCAGGTAAGACATTCCTTTTGTACTATCCTTGGAGTAGATATGTGTAGCAGAAAATTCACTTCAACGGATTGCATGTTTATCCTGATAAATTGCCTAGAATGTTTGGATGTTGTCAGGTAAGACATTCCTTTTGGCTTTGAATGCTTCGGAGCTGGATTTTTTATGTCGATTATAACATGGTTTGGATCATTTGATGCAGCTTCCTTGGTTGAGAAGCAAGGGGGATACCGGATTGTAGAACATGCCAAAAAGAAGGTAAAGCCATTTTCCAAGCAGTGTCTTTAGGTTGTATTGATCTTGCAAGCATTTTCTAGAAATTGTTATGCTGCTCATTGTTTATCTCAGTGCAATAAGAATATAATTTACCGAAGTGTCGTTATTGCATGCAAATAAGATCCCACAATGCATGCCCAAAGGCTCTCATCTCGGGTGTTGGTCATCAACGAATCCCCTGCGCTCATGTTATGATTTGGATGCCAGAAAGTTTCTACACAGTTCCGATAAGCTAATGTTGCAGAATTGTGTCTCATCATACCAGTACTGTAGAGGGTGGAATATCTGGATGCTTTATCATGTAAGTTGCATGGAGGATGTTGTCCAAATGATGACGATCCCACAATGCATGCACAATATGATTATGACGGATTATTTTTATGTTTTATCATGTGACCTGCCGGATCGTGTCCACAGAATGATGTATTTAAGTTGTACGTAAATATTCCTTAGTCAGATACCTAGTCAAATATAATGACAGAGCAAGGAGTTTATGAAATTTCCAAGGATGGGAATCATTGCCTAAAGATTAACTACTAAAATTATGTAGATTTGAAAGTTCTTAGTTTGTATCCCCGTTAATATTCAGATTTGTATAACCATGTGCTCAAAATGATAGATAGATTACAAGCAGACCACAGAGCAAAATATGATGACAGAGCAAAGAGCTTATGGAGCTTATGCAATTTCCAAGGATGGGAATCACATTTCCTAAAGACTAACGACTGAAGGCGAATCATTTATGTAACCTTGAAAGTTCTTAGTTTGTAGCTCCATTAATATTCAATATGCAACCATGGGCTCAAAATGACAGGTAGATTACAAGTAGACCATAGGGCAATTTAGCACTTAATGCTAGAGATGAAGTAAGGCTCGGTTGAAGATCAGACCACACATTGTCCACATACTCTAATCGAAGAATACTCTAATCGAAAAGATAAACGAAAAAGACCACCATCTGTGGTCCTTAATGATGACCAGTTTTCCAGGGAGACTTGGACTCAACTTGGTCCTCTTGAAGTTGTTCAATGCTTTCTCCACTGCATTTTAGATCATTGGGAAGCTCAACAAGATATTAATGAAGCAATTCTCGGCTGGCAGGCATCATATAAAGAACCTTGCTTTAAGCATTTCTTGAAAGAATTGTTGCAGATACCAACATTGCTCCATGTGGACAAATAGAGCATAGAATATACGAAACATCAATTCTAAAACTAGAAACTGTTAGAAACTGACAAATTTTTTTTTTGACCAATCAAACCCAGGACAGACATGTCCCTATATCAACATCTACCTACAGCTGATAAAGCACTTTAGAAATGATAAAATCTTCCAACAAAATTGCTATGCTAAGCTTGAAAAATTGGTGTACCATCAAACAAATCTAATTTACCTCCTATTGGAAGAATACATATGTACTACGTAGAGTGCCATGTTGGAAGTGCCACAAAGACTATCAAGCTACATTGCCTAGCTCAATTCGATTCATACATTTCCATTCACTTCCCCGTAATTCAATTGGGTTGCATTCTTGCATTGGTTACATCAATAAAAAAAATTATGTAGCTACTAAATACGCTTTCGATATAAAGCACGACTCAACCCAGGTGGCTCCCATGTCAAGAATGCCGCAAAGACTATCAAACTACATTCGACTACGTTGCCCAACTCAACGTGATAACAATCTTCTCTTTTTGTAATCACAAAGTTAGATATTTGCCCAACATTGTATGTTGGTTGCGGCGCACATTTAACAAAGAAGATTGTGACTTCCTTTGTCAATTAGCAAGTAACATATCGCGCAACTTAACATTCTACTATTTCTAATCACATAGGTAGATGTTTGTCCAGCATTGGATATTTGTTGCACACATTTAAGAAAAAAGATTCTGCATATTGAATGCACCATCTCATCCACAACATACTGCAATGCCAGGTTCATCCACATCGCTACTGAATTGAATCCAATGATCACCCCACATAGTACCAACAAACAAATTAAACAAACACGTCCTCTATTATTTCTATATATATATGATGATGCCTACTTAACATGTTGTAGCTAAAGCCCGGCAACGTCGGGCATCGTTACTAGTAGTTATATATAATCCTTAAAAAAGCCCTCTAATATAATACCAATCATATGATATGAAACAGGAATTGAGCTTGCGTATGATCTACTGAAACTGCAGGGGCTTTCCTTGGCAGAAAGGAGGTAGTCTCAACTCCATCGCTGTAGATATGAATTTCTTATGGAGACCTGTAAACATGCTGGGCACATGCTACTGGATCTGCGGGGCTTCAACACTACTCACTGTTCAATGAGTGCACAGGCAAACGAAAATATGGAAGTATCGCCTGCTACTACTGAACAACACTGGCCCCGTCAATTTCTTTGTAGAAGACGTACAGACATAATCATTACTTGTGGGTCCATGTGCAAACCTAAAGTGGCAACACTCTCTTCTGGCAGCATGCTACTTTCTACATGCCAATTCCAACTTCCATTGCTATAACACAGATGTGGAAAGGATGGATCCATATGTTGATCTATATGATGATGCTATTCAAAGATCCGATATGGAAGTTTGAGTCATCTCGCCAAAGATCCAAGGGGAGGCTTGAACGATTGCTGTAATTTTGGAATCAAGGTCCATTTGATTAAAATGGAACGGATCTAGCAATTCGGGAATTGGGGTCCTTATTTTAGTGCCCTTATTTAAA
>JAANSK020116461.1:0-15793 GCA_011763485.2 Isoetes engelmannii
GGGGGGGTGGAGTCTGCAAAGCCCACAAAGCAGAACACTTGCCCCAATTCAAAAGAATACCTGAAGCCAAAGAGAAAATGTCAAGCAAACCCTTCACATTCTGCAGGTTGCTTTCCTCTGCCACCAAGAAGAGGAAGGTGTCGTCAGCAAACTGATTAATGATTTGTTGGCTGCCATCCTGCATCTGGAGCCCATCCACCATGCCCTCCTCCACAGCGGCCAAAAGCAACTGAGACAGGGCCTCTGCTACAAGTTCAATACGGTTTTTACATGTCCTGCGACATGTAAAAACGGTAAGTTCAATACCGTTTTTACATGGCGCGGGAGGATATTTGGCGACTCAACTACCAGCTAAGAATTGTTGGTAAGTGCATTTAAAATCCTAATAAGTTAAAAAGAATAATGCCTATGCCCATCTTCATAGGTGGAAGATTAGGTACTGATTGGGATACTGTTGAGTATGGGATGGATGATTGGAAGCATCTCGGAAAGGTCATATGCCATCAGCCATACAACACATCTAGTCCTGACGCGAATAGGCATCTCTAGATATGTGTGATTCAAGACGATGCCATGCTTCAAGCAGCAATAAGATATAGTGGCAATGGTGGTTGGGCGATAGACTCAACATTTAAGACTAACATGTATAATTGCCCTTTATATACATCTATTGTTCCTGTTGTAGGTGGCGTAGGTCATCCTGTCTTCTATGTGCTTTGCACAAAATCACCTCTTGGTGCTAAAATATGAGCATCTCGCTTTGAGAATTGCCTTGCTATTGACCTTTGAGAGGATGAAATGTTAGACCAAAATCCATCACCATCGATCTCAATGGAGTCGAACGTGTGGTCATTACAGAGTTGATTGCTGGGGTTGCCCATTGTCATAACAACCGTGGTGGACAAGTTGCATGTCACATGATGTGTTTCGTAGATTGAGCAAGATGATGAGGGCATCATCCAAAGTTGAGTACAACACGTTATTGTATAGCTTCTATGGCGTGTATGGCGAAAACGAAACAATCATCAGGTATAATCAATTGGTGTTCTTGAATAATTCTTTTACTGTGATCTATGAATTTATTCTGATCCAACAACCTAAATTACCATGAATCTTATCACTGCTGTGACGGAATATGAATATAAGTGCTCTCTCTTGTTTGAAAATATTGACGAGGTGACGATGGTTGAGAGCAATTGTGACAATGCAGTGGAGAGGTCGGTCGTGAAAAAACCCTTGGTGTAGGGGGTGCCGAACGGGCACGTGATCTGGGACGTCCACTTTCAATATCATAATTATAACGAAAGTGATCTCGAGCAACATCCCTTCGTTGTCGTCACTCAAGTCATGCAGCAGCTTGCTCAAGGAGTTCCTCCTGGGTGAAAGGCCTAGCCGCCATCCTGGAGAAAGAATTAGACCTAGCAATTGGCGACAGTGTTGGTTTTTGGGTTCTTGGCCACACCTTGAAACAACAATTCATGACTGGCAAATGCTACAAAGCTGGCCCAAATGCTCGTGAATCAACAAAAGAAGGTGGGAAGAAACTCCAAGAACAAGAACAAAGAGAAAGAATGAACAAACTGATCATATCATAAGATGCTCCAAAAGGAGGTGCTCCAAAACCTTAGCGAAATCCTAAATAGTGAGGAGAGATGGTCTCTCTAAATAGTAGAGCAAAACCCTAAACCTAACTGACATCTCACCTACCACAGATCTAGGCTAAATATGGGCCATAGATCGTGGTGTCCAATATGGTACTTACATGTGGCCTATGCCACTTATGCCAATAGTTACCAACCCTCGTGCCCGGTAGATGTTGGATTGGTGGTTTTTGCAGGTTACAGATCGAGGCCAGTTGACATGGTTGCACTTATCCTCACAATGGTGTTCTTTGGGAGTGGCCTTTCTGCCATGTTGGCTTGGAGATGGATTGGACCTGCCAGCATGAGGCACCTCATGGAGTTGGGTTAGCGTTAGTGCCACCTCTAAGTAGAAACAAAGAAATAAAAGTAGAGGACTAAGGACCAATCAAGGAGACACTTGATAACCATAAAGGGACGAAACCATGAAAGGCCCAAAGTCTCAAGAGGATGGGACAAGCGACCTAAGGAGGAGAGGCTCGAGAATGGCTGATAGAACAAAGAAGAGGGGAATGGACTTGAATACTCTAGAGGCACCACGTCAATTAGCCTCAAGAAGCGGATTTACCTGCTTATTTCAAAATGCAGATAAATCATACTTATATACATTTAATGGCTTTATGTGATAAAATTTCCTCTTCTACACATCCTCTATATACAAAGTAATTGTTTTATCATTTTTAAGATCAATCGACAGGACTACCTCTACCTTCTTGCATTTATTGCTGGAACCATACTTGTCCCAATACCAAAAATCTAAATCTTTCTCCTTTTCAAGCACCGTAACTTCCACGTACCACCAACATTCTAATGGGGTCTCAAGCACCTAAGTTTGCAAACCTTCTAACTTAACATTTTGTATTAAAAAGTTGAAAGGGATGTTAAAATAAAGAACATAATGCAATACAAAATAAAAGCCTTAACATAATCCAAACTTAATTGCTGGTGTGATACGAAAGATCACAAAATAATGAAAAAATAAAAAACCTTAACGCAATCCAAACTTACAAGTAGTGTGATATGAAAGACCATTGAAATAACATAGTTATAATTTAACAGAGGATGGAAGGATAGTGGTAGCCAAGTCGGTATTAGAGTACTCACATTTATGTTGCATCTGTGTTATTGGCTCCTAAGTCAAAGTTAGTGGAAGGAATTGTAAAAAACAGTGCGAAACTTTGTTTGGGGAAGAAATTAAGAGGGAGAAAAAATTGCTTCGAGTAATGTTTGAGATGCTCCAACACCACTTAAAGTCCCCAGGTCTAGAGCTTTTATATCAATCATTAATTTACTGCTTTCCATATGGTAAGCCTTTTCAGAAAGCAAAGCAAAATTGCCTTAGGCTATCTTTTACAAATTGAGAGCTTATGTAGAAGCCTCACCATTTCTTAGAGGCTTGTTAATACCATTGGAGCTTTGGCACTTGGGCATCAGTAATTGCACTTCCGTGTCCATGCTATGGCGGTTACAGGTGGAAATGAATAGAGGTGTTGTGCCGCTTTTTTCGTTGGTGGATAGAAGAATTCAAAATAGGTAGAGCACAATAGGAATCTCTTGTATTGGGGATTGGTAACAGTGCATCGCTCTTGAGGTTCATTTCAAAGTGATTTTAAAGTTTTTTGAGCGCAGGATAAACGAGTATGGGAATTGGTACAGGAAAACATACTGCTTTTTGCCTTTCCACATGTACATGTTTTTTGCTTGCTCAATGAAAATATTGATAGAAAGCATTTTGTTTCAAAGGTGTAGAAGATGTTATACATAGATGATATTATAAGTGTGGAAATGGGTCTAGAAGAGTCACCTGCCACCAAAGATATCCGCATTGTTATGGCGAAATTTAGATAGAGTGATCAGAGTTAATGTATTAATGACTAAGTTCAACCACCATATTCACCAACTTGTCTAATATGTAGTGCGCAAAATTGTTTAATATGTAGTGTGGAGAGCTGCATCTGCATCTAGTGTGGAACAAGATGAGAGAGAAGTGTTTGAAACTTCTCTTTCAAAAAATGAGCTTCTAGTAGCCTTATATAACATCTTGGCAAGTTAGTAAGAAAATCGCTATAAATTTATGGAAAGGATGGCTAGTTTTTCTAATTTGGAATAGACAGAGAAAGTTGGTGCTCCCTCGAGAATATAGTCATTCTAGTAACTTATGACCATCTCTAGTGTGTAATGTGCGGCAATAGTTTAGAGCATTTCAAGAGGAGTGGGCGTCTCAAGCCCACAAACATTTTTATAGCGACTGTAATAATTCTGTTTTTTAACTGTATGACCATCTCTAGTGAGTAATGTGCGGCAATATTTTAGAGCATTTCAAGAGGAGTGGGCATCTCAAACCCAGGAATATTTTTATAGCAAATGTAATTATTCTGTATTATAAGTGTATGACCATCTCTAGTGAGCAATGTGCGGCAATATTTTAGTGCATTTCAAGAGGAGTGGGCGTCTCAAGCCCATGAACATTTAAATAACACTGTAGTAATTCTGTTTTATAATGGAGTGGTTATCCCTCCATAAGTGTATATGTTATGTGGGTCTATGATATTATGTGGTTGTGTGATATGACTTAGCATATACATGTAAATATCGTGCTTTAATTACTATATATCTGATTCTTCAAAAAAATAAACTAGCAGTATAGCAGGCTTGAGGCAAAGGGATGGATTGGAAGTTGGGAGACAGAGTAAAAGGAAAGAGAACAAATAAATGTAGAAGGTTTTAGTGTTGCTAAGAAACAAAATAAACCACGAAAAGCATCTTGATGCATGCATATTCTTAGTACCAGGCAAAATATAGATCCAGATGATAAAACCTTGTCTTAAGAGGGGTGCAACCATGCTTTTCAACTTCCAGATACGAGCTCTAAAGGACTCAATTTAAAAATGAAGAGACTAGTTGGAAGGGAAAGGCCTAGGGGCAATCGAAATTGTTATCTTAAATTTGTTGCACGCATATATGTGTTCGTCTAACTCTAGAAGGTAGTCACCACAAGAGGTAAGAACTAAACTTTGCTATGGACCTCTCTCCACAAGAATTGTGAACTCTTAGAAACGTTGAGAAAATATGCCATGTCATAAATTGGAGAAAGCAACTCGCAAATGTTGTGCCATCAAAAGAAAATACAATGGAAAGTATAAATTCATGAGTGACCTCTAAGAATTGTAAACTCTTAAAAACGTTGAAAAAATATGCCATGTCAACAATTGGAGAAAGCAACTTGCAAATGTTGTGCCATCAAAAGAAAATACAATGGAAAGTAATAAAAAGAATTTTCAATGCTACACCAAGATAAAGCAGTTACATTGATCAATGTGGAAGAGTGAAAGCTTGAATAATTCTCCCGACAACGTGCTAGCGTATTGCAACTAGGGTGATTGCTAGTGTATTGCAACTAGGGTGATTTAGTTAAGAACGAAAGTTTCTACTTATAATTTCATGTGGCCAACTTTTCCTCAAAGCTTACAATCCATGATCATTGGTGTTGGTGATGTGAGAAGTATAAGTATGGCCTCACTAGTGGCTGCATGGTGATGTGAGAAGTATAAGTATGACCTCACTAGTAGCTACAGGTTATGCATACCAAACACCTCTTCGGCATAACTGATAATAGCACAATCCACAGTTTGATATTATGACATGGCAAACTGTCAAAAGATCAAAAAATCTGAAGCATGTGCCATACTCTTCTAGTTTGAGCCACATCATTTACCTCAGATGTGCTAAATCATAGTAGCTTGAAAGTTGATAGCAAGACCCTTGTTGCAAAGGACCCAATTTTTAGATGCCTCCCAGTAACTTGTTTGTCCTCTCTTGTGTGGATAAAGTAGCATGCCATCAGTAGCTACAAAAGTAGTAGCCATCAATTCACAGCATCAGATAACATGTGCAAAAATAATTGCATAGCCTCTTTATCCTATAGATATCCATGAGACTATATCATTGTACAGTATCTTTCGTGAGAATAGCGCATGCTAATACATTTTGTGTACATGTATTTGCTATAGGAATGTCCAAGTCACAACCTTCTTTTATAGCTTGAGAGTGGATAGCCAAACCCCCTTCTTTTATAGCTTGAGAGTGAATAGCCAAACCCTCTTGTCCATGCTTCCCATGAACTTACTTTGCCCTATCCTTTTTGCTGCCAGATAATGCCAGGCCAGATGAAGCAAAAAAAATTGTTGTACAACCTTCAGTTTGCATATAATGCAATCAAATCAATAGTGTCTTCGCCTTCTTTATTCTGCACATGTCTGGTTATCGGTGCATTCCATGACTTTGTATTATGATAATGAAATTTTTATACTTCCGGCTGAAGTTCTATAATGGATAATTGAACTTTTAAAGATAGTTAATCCTAGAAGGAAAATAGTATGCCTTAACAATGATTAACAATATGACTAAAAAGCCTTCTAACAACCATAAGCAATGTGAAGCACGTTAATTGCCATACGTGGAAGATCATACTGCATACTATATCTTTTCAAACTGCCCTTTCTTGATGAAGAACCCTATATGGATTTGACAATAGAAAAGTATTTATTTTGCAGAGAAAAGACCAAGAAGTTGGTTAAGCCACTGACATGTGATATTACCTTCTAAGACATCTTTACCAAGCAGATTACAGTGCATGTTGCTTGATTTAATTCAATATAAGTTCTGACGGATCAAGTAAACATGTCATCAATGCAGCATCTGGTTTGACTAACATGTTATTTGTCAAATCATCTAATGATCCCATCTGTCCAAAGCGTGAATCAGAAGCTATAGTGCTCTGATATTGGTGTGATCTCGTAGCCTTGATTGATAGAAGGAAAGACATGGCAGCATGATCCGATGACATGCAAAAAGGACACTACCCAAAGTGACATTGTCAGGAGACAATCCTTCTAGTTGCATTGTTCATGTCAAACATCGCAATAGCATCTCTAACACCATCTGATTTAAATCTGCAGCCCAACAACCAAGTATGCAATCTTTTACCCTTGGTTTAAAGCTCCCTAATGCAGGCTTCAAGAATGGTAAGAAAAATAGGTTTATTTGCTTCCATGTCGTTTTGCTGCATTTCTACAAGAAAGACAGAGGGAAGTCCTTAAGTATCCCTACTAAGCACAAGACACAGTCATGGCATTCCAAGATACAACAATTTTTCCTGGGATTTTTTTTTAAAAGAGAGATAGCTTGCTAAAAATGACAATTCTGAACAAAAATTGTAATTATAATAGTCCAGAGGCTACATCATGACCATCCTGATAGGGCATGTGTTTAAAAAGACCTATTGCTTGTCCATTCTAAACATAACTTGACGAGACAATATTGCATAAGACTCTATCACGATCAGACATTCTATGGAAGACTTCAAGCGCTTGATTCAAGAACCCTTTCTAAGCATATGTTAGTATGACAATATTTATCTTGTGTACATCTTGGCAAGGAATTTGTTCAAAGAAATGAACTCCATATGTTAAAACTGTTGAGGGTAAGCCCAGACCCCAAGAACCACATCTTGTTTCGGCATTTGGTGAAATAGTTGCACTGCCTCTCTGAGCTGCCCTGCTAAGACAGAGGCAGAATGAATTGTATTCTATGATATGACATCTCTCTCAAGCATTTCCCGAAATAAGTGAATGGCCTTGCTAAGCTCCCCTTGCTGGCCATAACCTGCTGTCATAGCAATTCAAGACACTATGTCTCTCTAAGCCATCCTCTCGAATAAGTGAGAAGCATATTCAGTCTTTCCTAGTGCAATAAATGTGTTCCAGGTGACCAAATCCAGGCATTTGATTAAATAACAGGATGCCAGAATCAAGCTTTCCCCCATGGATATATACTAAGATCATTATGTTCCAACTAAAATTATTGCAGTTATGCGCAGTTATGCTGTTATAAAAAATAACATGAGCATCTTCTAAAGCTCTACTATTACCATAAATTTGCATAAGCAGGTACCCTAAAAAAAACTTATATCCTCCAACCCTTTTTTTTAGCAATATAGATATGAAGGAGTTTTCCTTCAGGTAATGACTTCAGGCTACATTCTGCAGTATAGATGCATTAGAATGAATGTCAATACTACCCCTTCACAAGAACTGGTTCAAACAGTTCTCACTATCAACAAAAAAAGCCTCTTTTCAACCAATACATATGTACTAGTACACCTTATAAAAACTCAATTTTCTAGTTACTGTACCTAAATCTTCTACATGCTCAAGCCGATTCATCTACATTTGGTCGGATTTAGTCTAAAAAAACATAAATTTGAGATATAGGAGAAATTGTTAGGGTGCCCAATACCTTAGATCTTGCAGAAGAGTGTTTATGATTGCTGGGGACATCTGTGTAGCTGCTTGCAAATATACCAGGGCATTAGCTTTATGCCCTTTCAAAGCACGGAAAGCAAGAATTGCTCTACACAGAGAATCTTGAAGCTACCGTTAGTGACAGAACAAGGGATCTGTGTCTTCATAACCATTTCAATGGGCATGGGAAAAGAAGAGCCCCTTGCAGCTGCAACAGACATGGGAACAGAGAAGGCAGAGATTGGGTAAGACAAAGGTGAAGCATGCTTTTGACCTTGGCTAGTAAGACTCACTATAGCCACTGAAATCCAGACCTTCATATGAGAAAAAACAAGAACCAGATCTGTTAGTGGATGAGGATTCCGGTTTGTACCTGATACATATGTTGCTTGAGGAACAGATTTGTAATCCGGTTCAAATGAGGACCGTCAGCAAGAATCTCAAGGAATGGCTCCATTATCTGCAATTTTGAGACAAGTATCTATAAGAAAATCATCCAAAGCATAACATGCACAGTAATAATCAGCGGAAGTCAGAGGCAACAAACAGTGTCGAACTAAGTCTCCAGAATGCACAAGATAGAGAGGAATTTTCTTAACATTTTCGAATTTTCGTAGCCCCACGATTGAAAATTAGATAATCGGACGATATAGAATCAATTAAGCTGATGTGTGATGGCACATGGATAGACTAGAATTGCAGAAAAGGGGCACCTTGGGTTAAGCAAGCCTGCTAAAAATTTGCTTATGCAATGAAGCAAAGCTAATTTTTCATTGCGTTGCACGTGTTATCTTCTTATCTCATATACAAGTCTTTGTACTATGTAAGGCCTGTATAAAATTATGCTATACAAAGTTACAAAATCTACAATGCAACTATAGATTTTGCGAGTTCATACGAGTTTTTAGATCTGCCAACATTAGTAATAATATTGCAGATATTCGTTATCATCTCATCGATTTCTTGATCTTCACATAAGTTATGATAATGTTTTTTAGATCTGCAACTATTATTATTGCCAAAGTATTGTAGATATACCCTAACCTTGTTACATATTATTGGGTCTTGTCTTCAGTTTTTTCATTTCGGGCCATTGATTTATTGAATATTCCATATTTGATGCCTAATCAAAGGCCACCAAGATTTTGAGATAAAAAATACCTGCAAGAGGCAATGGTGCAAAATGCACACATGATTGAAGGGCAAAAAAAAGCGGAAAAAAAAAAGCAAATGGCCATCGTGGCCTCTGCCAGAATCAGAGCACAAGCTCACACACCCGAAAGCAAAGGAAGGGGGGGAGGAATCGAACCTCCACGGCCAAAAAGGCCTCACCAGACCCCAGCAACGCTGCCAAGAACAGAGCAGTCCCAAGAAGCTGCTCTTCTTCCAGCCATGGCCTGTTGGATAACGCAGACTAGAATTAATACCTGTTACCATCTCTATTTGTACTGCTGCCTTCTCCCTAGTAATCCGATTCAGCTACTCCAGCCAGCAATCGAATTCTGCCTCCAGCTATTCTTCTGGAGGATTCCACCGTCTGTAATCTAATCCTGCTGTCCTTCCTCAACAACCCGCGCTTCTGCAATTTAAGCAGATTCGGTAGCCCCTATTTTTCGTGCTTCGCTGGGTGCACTTCGAAAAAAATCCGTCACTTGCAATTCATCCGGCTGTTGCAATTCGTGCAAGCAATCCAGAGAGCGAGCATCCCGGCATGTGGGCAACACCTGTCTGCAGCATGGCGCCTTCCAAAAGCGGAACGTACTTATCTATATGGAGACCCAAGGGAACCTTTCCTCAGAGAAATCTCTCAGATCGAAGAAATACAACGACAAGTGAAACCTTTGTATTCAATTAAGCTCCTCAAAACTGTGAAAAAATACGGATTCCACTACAATATGCAGCTAAAATCATAGCCTAACCACTGGGTGACATACTGCCCACAATGCCAAAATGAACATATTGAACATACTGCCAAAGTATTGTAGATATACCCTAAGAGTATTGCCAATGCATAGAGTAAATCTGCTCTTTCTTCTTCTTCTCCTTCGAGATAGAGAATGCCATGGAAGAAGAAGAACCACGCATATTGGCTTTTATTCATGTTCATGGAGTTTCTATATTGATTTGGAATTTGGGATTTTGCATCCAAGTGCTTGCTTGCGAAGTGGAGCTCTTACGGCTGTATTTTGAACGAAGACAGGCGCTGTGCATCCAGCATTTTGTATGGGCATTGGGCAAATATAAGTTAATTGTATAGCATTATTTGTATGGTCTATATATGTCTAGTCAAGCTTTTGCTTAAGTGGTCTAAGTATGTCAAGCTTTTGGTTAAGGTTGTTTTTTTTTTTTAGCATATGAAAATTCGTAATTCTAGATTCGACATAATGGAGCAACGTTGCTTTATGAAGGCAAACCTTGGTTAAGTGGTCTAAGTATGTCAAGCTTTTTTTTGGTAAAGGTTGTTTTTTGTAGCCTACGAAAATCTATAATTCTAGATTCGACACAATGTAGCAACATTGCTTTACGAAGGCAAACCTCTACTCACTCAACCGCTTACTATCAAAGGAACCAGTGACGCATACATGCACATTAGCTTCAATTATGAAATTAGAACTATGAAAAGTTCAAAACCATTGACATGCAAATAAAATAAAATAAAAAAACAGGAATTACCAATCAATCTACTCTAGAAGCTGGTGCAAATTGATGCACCTTCTAGTTTCAATCAATAAATTGGCACATGGACATGGTTGCATCTTGCTCAGACGGCTAAAGGCAAGCAACAATGATCCACATTTCTCAGACATCAAAAATAAAGTTAAGTTGTCCCTATTAAACGGTATTCAATGCGCGACAAAAATGAAGTTCTTGATTATAAACCCATTCTAACACGACAACATTTCCCCAAGCTTTGACAATCTGTGACTCGACCTCATCATCCAACGGTACCTATAATGCAAACATGAAGACAACCGCAATGTGCAGGCAACACACACATTAGTATTCCTAACTACTACACACATTAGTATTCCTAACTACTGGATGAGATTAATAAGAAAGAGCAGTGCACTGGAACACAACGCATCATAACATTGCAAGTATGGCAAACAAATAGAGAGCACCATTGTCTAAGAGTGCTAATACTTCTAGATAAACATAGCTTCATGCCACAAACGTAAAGAGTTCAGAGGAAAGGTTGAACCTGACAAAAAAACACAGCTTCTGCATTTTAAGAATGGCGTAAGAAATTTTCCTCTAGTTTTTGTAAAAATTTTGGTGTAACGAAATGGTAAGGCTCCTGTAGATAATACAAAGAAGAATGAATCGAGGATAACACCATACCTTCAGCACAAAATAAGGTCATTGACATTGTAATGTTTTATTTACACTCTTATTACCAGATGGCATACTTCCTGAAGGTATTCTGCAGAAAAAAGAAAAAAATGCATTATATTGTTAATAACATATATCCTTGGTACTACAATGACAGCTTAGCCGATTTCTATGAATTTTCCACAATAAAAATCAACTCCCAAATCTCAAGATTTCTGGCTGCCTCATCACGAAGTTCACAAAATCTTGTAGCAAAAAGAAAGAAGGTGCAAGGAATCATTGTAGACAGACATGTTATTGAACCTGTATGTGCAAATGATGGTACCCACTTATAAACACTCATTATTTTGTAGTCCATGCTTCGAATTGGATGAGACTAAGCACAATTTCCTGCATTTCCAAGAAACAGTTCTTAGACCAGATTAGTCTGCCATAAACTGTTCGCAGATACCATCCATTTTCGCCTATTATTTTATGAACGGACTAGTTTTTCAAACCCAATCGGCCAAACCGATGAACCGCAAGCATTGGCACAAGAAAGCAAGATCTTAAACATAAGACAGGAGTATTCAAAAAAGAGCCCAATGCGTTTTTTATGTTGCACGGATGTATCACGTGGTAGAAATGTTTGAGAAGAGAAAAAATAATGGGCAAAGCTACTAACCTCATGATCTTCTTCGTCCTGGTACCCTGGCTCCATGGTAAGCTAAAAAATCATAAGACACTGTGGGCGCAGGCACAACAAATTTTAGCCTTCTTATTCACAGACAACACACAGCCAAAGATATGGATATACCTGCATGTTCAATGATCTATTTGAATTCGATGGTGATGAGTAACCTTCCAGAATGATGTATCTAGAAGCCAATCGGACAGCAAAATCCCAGAGCAGATGCCAAGTTCCAGGCAGAGAGATCAGGCAAAGCGCAGGACTGAAGGCAAGCACATTTGTGCTATAGCCGCACCCTAGAACTGGCTCCTCTTTTTTTTCTTCAAGGGAAATGAACGAATCTGAGCCGCCGTTTTGCCTCTGCCATTTTGAAGCCTCAGAAAAATGTTGCAATGCCCCGACGTTTTGCTCTAAGCGCTGCAAAAGCAAACCAGAGGATTAGTCATGTGTACTGTTGCCGGCTCCTGCAAAAGAAATCGGCAATGGACACCATACCTCCGGTAAAAATTAATGAGTTCAAGGAGATTTACGGTGGAGATTTTGCCATATCCATCGCTGCTCAAAATATATCAGATCTTTCGCAAAGGAAAAAAGGCGAATCCGAGCAAGACAGGGAGAGTCATCTGCCGGATTCCATAGCCAGAATGCACAGCTCACTTTGGAAGTAGCTGGCCGGATCGCAGAAGGAGCTGCGCCAAAGGTCCGCCATCGCAAAACACAGAATAGAGAATAATTGAAAGACCTTAAATGCAATATGCCACCTCATTCTTTAGCATTGAATGAATTCAATCAACGGCTAGCATCACATCTCCCAATTCGATCCGACGGCTATCAGATGGGGTACATGACCCCATGCATGCCCAAGGGCTGTAGCTTCGCCATTTCATTGTCCCCACAAATAAACGGCCAAGATTGTCCAAAAATATCTCACCGATGGATATCGCGACACCCATAAACATACAAATATATATATTCCTGATAAAAGTATATCTTTAGCTTTTTGATTTGCAAAACTCAACAAAGTATTCCAAAATGTTTACATTTGGAACCAGAATTTATTTTCCGGCGGCACACATTGTGGCAATGTACCTTGAAGATTTGCGGCACGCCCACACTATGATTAGCAAGGCATCGAGGCGTCGGACACGCTGTGGCATCGCTTTGAAGCAAGCAAGCTCTTCGAAACAAGCACTGAAAGAAAAATCCGCATCCATTTAAATTTTTACAAAGTTTGCTGCCGGATTAGCCCTATTCATAGTTAATGCTAACTCTGGCAGTCAACAGCACTTCAAAATCCTTTGAAAGCACATTTAATTCTAAAAAATAGCCAAACATTTTTACATAATAAAAAATATACTATGCTTAATTTTTTTCCCTGTCTGCAACTCCGTCACATGCGCACAAAGAGAATCCATCTCCTGAAACTCAGCAATGCGAGCCTCAGCAGATGCAAGTTTCTCTTTCATGAGCACATGATCACTCTCCATCTCAAAGAGTTTTTCCGCTTCAAAGTTAGCATTGGCAGAAGATTCGACCATCGTAACTTGTAGCTCTAATACCAGTGAAATGAACATGGGACGTGGCAAGCTATCTCTCCACCCAACCATGAGCGCCCATCCAAAACACAACCATCCTTGAGCTCTCCCTCGAGCAACTATATAGCTTGCGCACCCTTTGCCATAAAGGAACGTATCGCCCTTTGGACCTAAGACCCAAAGGTCCATGATCCCTCTTTGGCCCAAAGGCCCATGTGGCCCGAAAAGGCTCATAGCCTTTGCCACGACTTTGGCATATATCAAAGCTTTTCTTCTGAACTGGCTCCAAACATACCCTCTGAATCGAAATTAACAGGCTGATGCAGCTGCAACTTCGGCTATTCCAGGGCATGGTGTTAGCAACATAGCTATGGCTACCACTCCAAACCCGATTGTAGGCCAGGTAAACTCAGGTTTTTGCGTAAATCCAGGCTCTGCAACAATGGTCTCCTCTCCACGGAATCTAGGTTTTGTTGTAAACTCAGGTTTTGCTGCCGCTACACTTGGTTTTCAAGGGAAACAGAATCCAGAGACAGCTTTTTCCTCTATGAATTTTCCTACAGCTAATATGGTCCCTTCTTTCATGCCTACCATCTACCATGAATTTTCCTACAGCTTATATGGTCCCTTCTTTCATGCCTACCATCTACCATGCAAATGCAGAGGATACTCTTTGGTTTCCCAGTTGAATCGGGTGACATTTCTTCAACTAGATTTAGAATGGCAGACTTAGGGACCCAGATTTAGACTGGCCGCTCATGCCTCTACTAGAATCCAAATCCGCTGGATGGCTGTGCCTTTATTTCTGGATTCAATGTAGGAAGCTTCCTTTTTCTTTTTGATCATCTTTCCTAACTAGGTATTGTCGGATTTGCTTGCAAGCTAGAGTTTAGAGCATATTTAGAAAATACAAATGTTTGATGCGTTTTTCTTTACTGATTGCAGATGCTCTTCATCAAGGTGATGGTAGAAAAATCATAGACAACATATGGTTAGGTTCAACTAGGCTAACAGGTTATTGTGAATGCGTTTCTACAGATGCCCTAGGTGTGGCCAGGTGAAAAAGCCTCTCTGTGTAGAATGCCTTTGCTCTGTAGCAAACTTGGCTATTGTCTAAGCATACCATGCTTGCACATCAGGAGGTAGGAAGATAGAGATTATCTAGAGATTCGTTACTCCCAGGTGTATCAAAGAAGTTAGACTTGTGGGGTGTAGAAATCCATGTTGTCAGCTCTTTTGCTCCACTATAGAAATTCATGTTTCAGGAATGTAAAATTTCTTTATTCTTGCTAATGTTCTCTACCGAATCCAGAATGCGGAGATGTAGATCCATTCGATAAATTTCTTTTTTCTGAATATCCTTTGGATGAAAAGTTCAAATAGAAAATTCCAAAAGGCTAATTAGACACTGAAACTTAGCGAAGCACTTCTACACATGATAGGCCCACTGGAAACCCATTATATTAGCTCTCACAAATCTTATATTCTAACATAATGGCAAACCCATTATATTAGCTCTCACAAATCTTATATTCCGACTTAGCAATCTTCTATAGAGTTGTTTTCCTAGGTTAAGAGCTTTATAGGATTGAGGAAAGACATTAATATTCTTGATGTGAGGACCATTATGCACGGATTGAAAAAACAAACATTTTGCAGATTTATCAGGCTGTACAGATTCACGCATTTGATAAAGGGGCTGTGAAAAATCAGTCTAACAGCAAACACTAAGGTAATTTGCATCTTTCATTTCTAGACAACCAGTTTGCAGCATGCACCCAAGATGTTACGGAAATCTTCCTATCAATTTGGTTTAATTTATTTTTCCTTTTGGTGAATTTTATGAAATGTGTGCCTTTAGCTAATGGTACGTTTTCCTGTGATCTATCATGCCATAGTTCTTATGTACTACGTAATGCACGCGCCGAGAGATTCCGGCGTGTAATTTTTGAGGCGCCGCCGCCAGACGAGGCGGCGCCGCCGAAAAAATTACACCCGGAATCTCTCCGGCGCGTGCATTACGGGACGTAATACACGAATGGTTGAAATTTCCACCCAAATTTTGACACGTGTCAACATATTCTTCCCCTTTCTTGCTCTGTTTTGGCGCAGAGTTCTGCAAGCCCGTCGGATATGGGCAGATTTCTGGAGATTGGAGCATTGCGATACATTTCCATGAATTCTTGCTGGCCGGCTTTCATATCTAGACTTTCATATCTAGATTTTTGCTGGTCGGTGTTCATATCTAGACATTTCCATGGATTTTTCTGGCCGGCTTTCATATCTAGACATATCCATGGATTTTTGCTGGCA
>JAANSK020116572.1:0-15792 GCA_011763485.2 Isoetes engelmannii
GGGGTTTTTTCATCCCAATAGTAGGGATCCACTGTACAGTTACATCGTTTGTTTCTTGGTGTTGGGTTTTGGCTTTTTATTCTGCATGTACCGTCTCATAGGCCTTTGGCCTCCGTGGACGTTAAAATAAACTTCCTTCCTTTCTTCCTTAACTATGCAGCAAGTCTTGAATATCATAGATTGTAGTTTACATAATAATTAACCCCAGGCCCCCGATGCCTCTCTTTCCATCCGATGTTGCGATTCCTCTCCTTCCATCTGCTGATGCATTCCGTAAAATACATATATTAGGACACCGAGCAGCAGCTAAATGGAGACTCGTATCCATGTCAAACCCCTACAAAGATCAATCTAATATGAGTACTGATAGAGGAAGAGAAGTGAAGAACACCTTTAACTCATGGGCTTTGCTTTTTAATCAACTCATGTACCTGATGTTGACTAGCATACGTGTTTACCAAAATTGTCATTGCTGGAAGCAAAGGAACCATAGGGCACATAAGTCCTACAACCCAAGCAGCATTATGTATAAAAGTTACATATCTGAAAGAGCACATTCCAACACATACCTGAGAATCCAACTGGTTCTGCTTTCTTCGATCAAAGTACCAACAATACCAAGGATAACACGAAGTGCTCTGGAACAAATAATAAAATTAGCTTTCAAGTAGATTTTAGATCACCACTTGTGGTCTCTGGAATTTTGTTGTTACAACAACAACTCTTAAATAAATGAGGTGTAAGAGAATCTGAAATTTACATGGGTACTAATTTGAAAGATGCAACGAAGCTCAAAATAATAGCTCCAAGTAAGATGGCTATGATGCCAAGTCTAGCAGCATATGATGGGTTTAGATTCCCTGCATTAAATAGAGACCGCAGATTTCCATAAGCAAGAAAGCGGTCTATTTTAGACAATCATCAAAACTAAATTCACAATTAGATTACTTAAATTTTGCCATAATAATTGACAGAAACACAAGCCAAAGATCAAGAACGAAGATGCTTTCATCAGAAGTAAGATATTAAATAAATCATCTGGAATGCGATGCATGCCAAGATTCTAACATGTTGGATTCTAACTATATCTGACAAATGCTCCCATCAGCCTTCTGTGTAGACAACATTCTGGCTTTGTAAACAACAAAGTCAACCATTCACTTTATCTCTCTTTTTAAGTACATTGAAGTCGTCCTTGAAATTCAAAAGAAATTAGAAAAAAAGAACTTCACACGGATTCGAAACTAACAATTTAGCTACATATTCTATTAGACTATTTGTACTGAAATCTGATGGAACCAATGATGTTTCAATGTCTGTTTGCTGAGTATGTGGTAGGTCCTCATTAGAATGGTCGCAAGTAGGTGGTAGGTATCGTACCAAAAGAACATATACAACAACAGTTGTAAAAGCCAATAGTGAACCAACACTCACCTACAGAAACAGAAAACTCAATGAGATATAAATAAGTAAGAAGAGACGAATTAAATTTATTAGCAGGGTTGCCTAACCCGAGGTGACCCAAATCCTTGAATTCTAGCCTATCCATGTGACGCGACATGTCAGCTAGTTTCAATTGCGGTCGTCAGATCTTTTATTTTCGAATCCGACGGCCAGGGAAATTAGAAATTCCATAAAATTTTGCTTTGGGCCTTCTCCGACCATGGCTACCTCCAAAGTCCGTCGCCTCAACTGTTTTTTTCTATGATTCCTTCATCTGTCCTTGTCCGACCTATTTTTCTCTTGCCTTCTTTCCAATTTCATTCGACTCTGACTTGGATTTCTTGCAGGTGAAGGTCGCTGCTGTGCAAAGGGAAGAATACCCTTGCAAGCATGCCCTAACCAGATAATTTGCAGGCACTCAGATGGTCGCTTCCGGATTCAAGGAAAGAACAAATCTCCCATTGTATTCAACGGTTCTGTTTTTCCTCTTTGAGACTGACGTAGGGAACAAAGCAGAAAAGAGCACTACGGATGGCACTGACACAGTGAATTTCAAGAGAGGTCTTGGATCATAGACTGACAACTTCAAAACGAGAAGTAGTTGATTTCCCACAAGGTATTTCCTTCCTTTCCAGTTTCCATCTTCTTTTATCATAATACATTTTTTTTTTTTTTTGGAATTTTGTAGTAGACAAACATGCTTTGTAATTCCAATTTTCCAATTTTTTGTTTCTGCGACGGATGTTGTCTACCCAAACAACTCAATCCTTAGGAGACTTAGCTTGCTTTTGTTGGCTACAAATATGTGTCCAGACTACTTTAATAATAGTTCAAAGTAGGAAGGCATGATTGTTTGTTTTCATTGCCATAATCACGACTACCCTAATCCTTTTTTGCCACTTCGTTTTTTTTTTTTTTTCTGCAGTCACCTTTTTGTCTGCTGTATGCATCCCTCCAATAGAGAGGAAACAAAATTCTTCATGGCATTGCAAAACACAAAGAGGAGGGATTCAGGTTTTCTGGCAAGGCATTTTTCCATCAAATTCTTTATTTTTTGTGGCTTACATTACCCTGCTATATCCATGCCAACTCTTAACCTCTTTGGGTCTGCATGATGCCATTTCTTTTGAAACTATGGTTCTGTTTTGTAGATATTGCACATTTCAGTCTGTTGTATGCACCAGGCATTATTAGAAACAAGCATTGCAAGGACGAACTGACACTATCAATCGTCAGACTTGCATAAGTGTTGAGTGGAAAACAATGTTAAAATATCTCTTTAAAGAACTGCTTGAAGTTGTGGAAACCCAGGAAATTAAAACTATTGAAGACATGTTCTTTATTCTCATGAACTCCTTTCCAGGAAATGTAAGTAATGTCGTAAATTGGATAGCTGAAGTAAAAAGATCGAGCATAAAGGTGGAGCATGATGAAGGTCTTCGTCTGGAATGTATGGTGCAACAAAGTTTCCATCAAGTCATAGAACATAGAACGACATAGAACGTTTCATAGCTAACCTTCATAGTTTGTGCTTCCTTCATCTTCCACCATTGCAAAGCATATCATAGTAGTGATAATTACATAAAGTTAATAGAGGCATTATCGTTTTGCAGGCTACAATTCTTGAGCAACCGAGGGCAACAAAGTTGCATATGTTGGTGAGCGGATGGATGAAATCAATAGGTTACCCAGTTACCATGTCTGAGGATGTTGCTCGAGCCAGCTATGATGGAGCTGCTTTGTTATCTGGATGCTACCATGCTTGTAATGTGAAATATGAATATACCATGAAGACTAATATGAAGACGTTAGAAGCTCCTGCTGCTGTAAACATTTCAAATGATGAATCAAATGTCCAAGTCAATATTCTTGTTCCAACAGCTGTAAATGGCCTTGCAAAGTGTAGGGGAGTCTGCCCTCCGTATCCTGCATCAGAAGACTTACTATCAGTGATATTACTGGCTTCTCCTGTAAGTACATGATTTCTGGCAAATCTAACTTGTTAATCGTCCTTTTATTAACCCCCCGTCTCTCATGGTGTAACTTACACCACATGGCATGATTTTCTTGAAGTTTATCTTAAAGTAAAGAGTTTGAACTGTGTGTTTAGGAATGGCTTATGTCTCAGGTGCATAATATTGCAGGACTGCAGGAGGTTTATTAGTCGTGTCAACCACATTCTCTATCACATTCTTGCTTAGTTGTAAGTGATGGAACCTTCCACAGGACACTTATGTTATCCTCGGTTTGGCCATGTTTATATTGAGGTAGAAAATCTTTAGTCTCTGACCACAAAGGCATGTTAAGACGGTGGCTTGTATACTTTAGATGGTCGCTTACTGCTAAGGATGCAACTTTCGACCTTGATTGCAATGCAAGCAATGACCAAGGAAGACCAGACGGGCTAAACGCATTGTTGAAACTTTGTCAAGAAACTTATCATAGCGAGGAGCATACTAGAATCCTCTGTATGTGTTGGAGCGTTTTAATTATGTGCCATTTCCATTTGATTGACAGATTTTGTCACTTGCTTGCAGCTGCTCATCCCCGGGTAGAAAGCTTTGGACTTTTCTTTCTCATCTAGGTAGGTATCGACAAACTAGAAGCTTAGTCAACAATTTGTTTGCTAATAAGTGACATTAGGTACGAAAACAAGATGCCATGTTTATACTTTCAAGAGTCGAGAAAGAAAGATGAGGAACAGATTGGTTATTGTTCAACGTACCTCCTCCTGTCTTATGGACTTGTATTTGTTATATGCACTATATAACAATGAGGTCCAGAAAAACTGGGATTTAATTTGGAGCGGATGGTCTAAGTGACCTATAATCCCAAGCTTCATTATTGGATGTGCAATTAATGTACATACTTGAAACTCTTTCTAACGACATTCTGCTCTTTATTTTGTTGTTCTGATTCTGTCTATTGATTAGCAATACCACATTTGTCTGAGGAGGAATTAACAAGAAATATTCCCAGCCTTTTTAGATATGCGATACAATATTTGTCCATGCAGTACAATACAGTAAATATGAGATGGCTTGGGGATAAAACACAGCCACCCAGGAACGAACGAGTATGAGACAAAGGTTAAAAATATATATTAGTCAATCTGCAACGTCTTTTATTTTGAAAAAATAGAAGAAAATATGGCGGATATATTCTTCGCAAACACCAAAAGGCAAGGGTAAACTAAGCATGATTTGACCTCGTGAATTTGAAGATGGACGTCATGCCATTGCAACTTAAAAGAAAACCCTTTTATATAAATCTATACATTTAGTACATGGCTATAACAAAGGAGTAGTAAAAGTCATGGGTATTGTGTGATTGGCTTTGACACTTTCTTGTGAGCTTACTTTAATTTAAATGAGCACTAGTGTGACCCAACTACTTGAAATTGAAAATTTTCAATCAGTTCATTTGCTAATTTCTTGTTACGACTATTGGAATTTTGGCTCAACATCTCAATTCTGTTTTAAATTTTTTGCTAAAAGATTGCCGAACACTAAGGATAAATATGTCTACCATGCCCCTAAAGGTTGTTCTATTATACTTTCCAGAACAATGTAACATGTTCTAAAGATGTAATGCCAATTATATTTGCTAGAACAACATGGAGCAATATAATGTCCCTAGTTTGATGTAAGTGCTCCACCCATAAAAAAAGTTTTAGTACTAGCAAACAAAATAACAACAAAACAATGGTGGTGGTACCAACTCATTTTAGTAATAACTTTCCAATTAGTTTTCAAACAAGAAGGGCAAAGGAGTAAAGTTGAGCAGATACAACTCTATATGGCCGTGTTAAAAATAGACCTTGCAACCAACACACTGTGACATTAGCTGGTAGGCCCTCATGCACCGCAGGTTAAGTCGTGCAAATATTGGAACTACTCTTAGTATGCTCTTCTATCTTCCTTTCAATGTTTCTTATCTTTTCCCACTTGACTTTACAGTGATGGGAATGTTCAAATAAAGATTAGTACTACGACATACTCGATTGTCTATGTTTCTGTGATTGGGATTAATATAATTTGATGGCCATTATCTGGATATATTTTTAATATTGTATCAACATTTCTCCTATGTAATAAATAACATTTTGCCTTATGAAATGATAATTGACCTGTCATACTTCTTCTACGACCTGTCATGCTTCTTCTACTGAGATGGTTATAGTTTAGCAATTCCAGGGGAATTTTTTTCCTGCGTATATAGATAACAAGGTAATGCACTATATGTGGTTGTGCACTGTTTTGTGAAGAAAATATGGTTCAACACATGTTTCATGGTCTGTTTGTATTGCAATAGGTTAATGTCAACATTTCAATAAACGAATGCGACTAATAAGCCACAAATTCAAGAACCTTATTATTCTCGACTTATGCAACATGGCCAACAACAAGAGCGTCAACAAGATCCAACAAAACTAAGGCAAAGACATCATAATTCAACAATGGTTTTGGACAATTTCTATAGGTTTCATAGAGGTAGGATACTATGAAGGTGCCATCTCAGGTTTTGCACTCAGATAACAAAACTATAGGCACAAAAAGTAGAACATAATATTCTTCGTGGAGCATTGGAAGAACAATTTTCCATTGCCATAAATGAATCCGAATTCCTGCAATCGGTGACATATCCTAGGTTCCACCTAGCCCATTTGATGACATACACAAAGAATATAAATACATCGTAAAACTATGAAAGGATGTGAGTTCAACAATAAAAATGCTATCTTTGTTTTGTCTTCTTCAGGAGTTAGCTAACCTACACTTTTGTTGTTGTTAAGTACCTATAAGATAAAATATTTTATTGGTTCAAGATATAATCAGAAGTATTCATCAATAACACTAATTATCCACCATTTAATTTATTTATCACACCATTCCAGACGCTCAAGTTTATATGGCAAAATCATACACAAGAAAATTTTTGAAGTCACTCAAAGGTGCCACTTTCTTCAAGCAAGCCCATATCTACAAAAAGATCCATAATATATGGTGTTTTAAAGTAGGGTTTCTCGTTGTTCAAGCAATAAGATAAAATTGGGCATTGCTCAATTTCATAGAAAAAAGGAAACATTTAAGCAAAATACAAAGTCGTCCTGGAAGGATGTATAGGGGCCCACCTGGGACCCCATTTCAGTTTGGGCAGGGTAATTTCGCGACCGGCTCTCATAGTTTCTACTAACCTTTAATCCCATCCTAGTTTGGCTCCTTAGTAAAGCTTCCTCTTTTCTTCTTTCCCAGTTCTTCTTTGCTCTTCCTATCCTACCCTTTCCCCAACCCTGCGTTTCTGCTAGTTGTTAATATGGTCAGTTGTCTTAAACAAACCCGTGCTAACTTAAATAAACCCCGTGCTAAGTAGGAACATCTAAGGTATAACATCATTCCGGCATGGCATTACCAATTCTGACAAATCCTGACGTCTAACATCAGTGCTAGAATAGCACCAACAAATCCAGGAATCAACATGCTATATATACATGCATTGCTGTATGCCTGTTGACACTTCCAAACATAGATGGTAGTAAGCCATCCTGTCGCATAGTCATTAATATTCTGGGGTGCATAAAAAGCAAATCAAACCATTCAACTTCAAACGGACAAAAAATAAGAAATTTAATTAAAAAAAAGTCAACAAAAACTTGGGGAATAAAAGCTCCTAAGACAATTGTCAGCATAGTTGCTAGTGCTCCTACTGCTTCAAGGTACCTATAGGCATTTTCGTATGTAAGAAAAACAAACAACCAACACGAAGAAAGGATAAGAGAGTATTACATGGGCCACTTCATGTTAGATGCTGAAAATGCACTTCACAGTGGTGTATCAACATTCAGATGGTCAAATGAGACTATTCCTACTAACATAATCGAGACTAGAGTATATAAAATGATGCAAACAACGAGATAAGCAGCAATGCCAAGGGGCAAATCACGTTGCGGCTTCCTCACTTGCAAATTAAAAGATGTATAAAGTCAACAATACCTATCTAGAAATGCAGTTAAAGTCTGTTACCTCTTTTGCAGTGCTAGCAATGGCATCAAATCCAATTTATGGAAAAAAAAACAGCATTGCAGATCTTTTGAATACTCCTTGAAATCCATAAGCGAAGTACCTATAATGCAATTCATTTCTTCCATTATGTTTGGGAAGGATCTAAGCTGAATAACCATCAAATAGCACGATAATAAAAAATTTGAACCACCAACTATTATACAACATAAATTTGTAAAAATCGCGAGAAGAGGATTAGAGAGGAAACACATCCTTCATCATATCAAGATGGAGTGAAAAACCACACAAGTCATGTAGACTTGCATATGAGCCAATTGAACTATTTACATGTCAAATATAAAATTACACACCCTCGACCAATGCTCTTTTACAATTGTGATAAAGCTTGAAGGCTACTCGATATAGATGATACTGGCAGATTACCAGATTAACTGCTATTAGATGGAGCGAAGAAGCAATTCAAACTGAATCGAGGCACATCTGGATGTGAAGCAATCTGGATTCATGAAATGCTACACAATCTAAGATTTTACAATATATTATTGTGAGAATTTAAGCACAATAAGAAATAAACCAATCTTTGATGCAAGAAAAGATGGTTAAATGGGGTAGTTAGAAATCATTTTAATAAAGATGCTTCCAAATAACAAATTTAAAAATCAGATATGACTCAAGAATTGGACATTTGAGGGTTGCATAAATAACTGCTATGTTTACTCATTAAATTTGAAAAATCCAGAGATAATTTGGGAGCTGGCTCTTTTGGGTGTCATATATATCCCAAAAAACCAGAGATAGTCCTTTGAGTGACATGGACCAACTCCCAGATCATGTCAAATTTGTCCTTCGGAAGCGCTTTTATAAGATGTCTGCTGGCTGCTCGTTTGTCCTGCTCGTCTGTTCTCTGTTATCAACTTCTCGCAAACTTCCAAATTGGCATCTCAGATTTTAGAAATGCCAAATTTTGACAAAACTCAGTAAGTGGGCACCAAAGTTCTTGCAAAACGAGATTCAAAAGTTCAATTTTGTCCAAAATCAACCCAACGCAGATAATTTTTAATGACATGGCAGCAAAATTGCAAAACACATTTTTTCTTTTTCCTACTACTTCTCGTCCAGCAAGTAGGATATGAGTTTTTGTGCAAGTCGCATGCGGTGTGATTTGCAAAAACAACCGGTTACATTGTTTTCAACATCTACCTTGGTTTCTGATTCCTTGCTTTCAACTGAAGAGTGATCATAGAGAAAACATATCCTTTATTAAAGCATGGAGTGAAATCCACGCTGAAAGCTCACGTACAAGATCAACTTGCCCAGATTTAACTTGTCAACTCATGATGATTGCGTTAATTAGCCAAGGGAACTTAAAACATATGCCCAGAAACTTGTACAACAAGGAAACAAGGTACTAATCTGGAGCCTCTAACTTAAAATCGTATGACTATCAACTCATATAACAAACACACATGCGTGTTTAATCATTGTTACTCTACAAAAATGAAGTAATCTGAGAGTTTTTGCAAAGTAATTTCTGGTATTATTAAACTCTAAGAAAAAAATGTGCTAAAGCACTGTGGGTTTCCCGAATAAAACATACAGAATGAGGTCAAAGGTTACAAGAAACTCACAATTTAGAACTCAAAAAAATCAAGAAGACTGCAGAATATGTACATATCCACTAGGGTACAAGAGAGCAAGAGAATTCGAACAATAATGTTTCACAACTGATGTTGAACCGGAAAAGTTATTTCATCCTTGAACATCTCTATATATACTGCGTGAACTCCAATTGTGTATGGCCGCCACCTAACATAGGTGGATATGCATCACTTCGCGGGCATGCAGGACGCCACTTAGCATTCATGAATGGCACTTGGCAAACATAGGTGAAGACGATTGGTATATTTTTATGATTATGGCGATAGCGCATTTAAAAGAGTCAATGACTTGTAACTAAATATCATTGGTTCAAAACCCATCTATAACATGAAACTTTTGCATATGTGTTGGACCCAAGCAAGCAACCAACTCGACGGCCAGATCCCACCGTAATGACATCCTAACGAAAATCAACGGAGACCATAGCGATTGCTTCACGCCTCCTAACGCGGATGCCCAAAAGATATAGGTCGTCCAATTGTGAATCAGACGGATGGGATTGAAAGATTCCTCCACCCAACCCTCAAAGCCAAGGTTTGCCCTTCGGGCAACCCAAAAAAAATCGTGGAGGTTATGCCTGTCATTGCCTGATTTCATCAATATTGCCTCGAGGGCATGTACATAGAAGGCCACAAGGGTCTGTTATAGTTTTAAGGAGGCATATAGGCTTGTCACAGTAGTAGTAGGCACATAGAGAGCACAACAGCCAGCAAATCAGGAGAAAAAAAAGCAAAAAGAAGAAGAGGGGGATCGTCCAGAACTGGCCTTGAAAGCTGGAAGCTTCAATCATGCACCAACCGTGATTTGGAAGAGCACGTTCCCTCTGTGACAACGATTTGGCAGTGGATAAGGTCGGAGTCATTTTTGACCTGCTCAATTTGCGATGTGATTTTGAGGGAGACATCGACTTTTATAGAGGTGCTGATTGTGATACTATCTCTTCTAGATTATCTGTAAAAGCCAAAGAAACTAAAGAAATATTCCAGTTAGAAGAAGAAGTTCAATCCACCCAACCGGATTCACCAGGAAGTCTTTATCATGGAGCAGGAAACTTAATCCCGCTCAGACCAACAAGCTTGGCCATGGAGAATTGGAAGTAGAAGGGAAATCAAGATAAGAGTAGAGGCAAGGCTATGGCGATGTGAGGGCTTTTATAATCCCTTGAAAGATCTTCAAAGGAGAGTTACCTTTTCGAGTCTTTCCCTTTTTAGAAAGGCACATGGCCTTTTAGTATTATTCCAAGAACAACGTCTTTGTCAGGTGCTTTGTCTTTCAAGCGACTGCATCAAAAGGTGGATGAAACTTAAACTTTACAAGATACCTTCGATCAAGGGGGGTTCACATGTTTGGTGCGTAAATAAGGGCAGAGTGTACACAATGGGGTTTTTTATTGCATATTTCGTACACATAATAAGGAGTATCTACCATTTACTTAGTTGTCTAGTTGTATTTTTATGAGTATAAGGGTATAACAAGGCATTTTTATGCGTATGATAAGGAGGTTTTGTCTAACCCTAAGAACGTAGATGCCATATCCAGAATACATATAGGTGAATCCCCTGGGACCTTCGATAAGAGGATCTTCGTGTCTCCTTGTCGTGATGTGTAGGAATTTTCTCTGATTCTAGTATCTCTTCATCTCCTTTAATGATAGAAAGATCTGGATAGTCCATTTTTTGCAAAACTTCAGGAGAAATTTTACCTCCCTTATAAGGCTTTAGTACAACGACATTAAAGACTGGATGAAGGTTAGTCCATTTCCCATATAGATGTAGGCGATAGGCATTCTCACCTACTCTATCTTCAATTTGGAATGGTCCATAATATCGGGGTGCCAGTTTCACATACCTTGTACCCATTTCCTGAAGCTTCTTATTGGAAAGATGTATCCACACCCATTGTCCTTGTTTGAATTCAACTTTTCTTCGCTTCTTTGCCATCCTTGACATCATGGCTTCTTGACTCTTGAGAATGTAAGTCTTAACTTCTTTCAAAATCTCAGTAAAGTCATGAGTGGCTTCATCTGAAGCAAGAACTTCACCTTTAATCTTTCTGATGGGTGAATCAATGCACATCTGTAAACAACTTCAAATGGAGTTTTCTGTGTTACCAAATGGACGGTATTGTTATATGCAAATCTTAGCATATATATATAATCTTCCCACTGAGTTTTTATTTATGTGACATAAGCCCGTAACATGTCTTCAATAGTTCTATTAACAACTTATGTTTGGCCATCTGTTTGATAATGATAGGCCGTAGCAAATTTCAAAGTGGTTCCCAAATTCTTCATAAGTCCTGACCAAAATTTGCTACAAAATATTGGATCCCTATCTGTAATAATTGCATCAAGCAATCCATGTATTTTAAATATCTCCGTAAAAAAGAGTTGGCTAGCCTGAGGAGCTTGTTATGGTGGACTTATGAGGAGTGAAATGAGCTTATTTGGACAGTCTATCCACCATTGTCCATATTTGATTATTCTTATAAGAAGAATTGGACAATCCTTGGATGAAATCCATGGTAATGTGTTTCCATGGCTCTTCTGGAATTGACAAGGGTTGTAACAATACATCCGGCTTATTTGTTGACAAACTGTACAAGCTTCTACATATCTTATGACATCTCTTTCTAGTTTAGACCAATAAAATCATCTTTTTATAGTAGCAATTGTAGCTTGAACTCCTCTATGTATAGAATAGGGAGGTTCATAACATTCCTGCAACGTTTTCTGACAGTATGCCTGTGTAATACATAAGCGATTTCGGTACAAAAGGGAACCGTTCCAAGTTCGCAAGGGTTACCGTTAGTTGGTAACACGATAGCTGGCATGGCCTATGTCGTAGGCGACCTCGTGGCCTGCCCGCTCGTGGGAGGCCTGATTGGCATGCAGAGTATTTAATCCCGTGTCAGCCCGCATGCATGGCGCCTTCCGGGGCCTGTAGGACTGGCGAAGTCAGGCCCACCTCTGCCATAACGTCCACGGACTGTGAACCCCCAACTTTAAGCTGCTTTAAGTTTTAACCTTGGGGACCATTTCTTCGGGAATGTCGTTGACCATGAAATCAAGTATCTGAAACATCCGGTGGGTCGACAATCGCGAGAATTTTGGGTACAATTTGCCTATTAAATGCAGAAATAGGGCAAGGTGGTTCGGGAATTTTTTTGGCCCAAACTAGCACATTTCCTGTTGTTCTAGGCCTATCCAACAGAGTACTGTACTTACCTTACGTGTTATTCCATCGGAAAACCCAAGGAAAATGGCTATATCTAGAGAGAATTTTTACTGCGTTGCGTTTCTTAAGACGACAAGCTAAATCTCGAATCTGTCCGGAGGCTTACAAGCGTCCCCGGAATTCCCGAACCAACCGTAAACCCCGGAATGGTGAAGGTGCGAGAGTTTCAATATATTTTTGTCACTATTACTACTTCACGTACACGTTATAATCTAGAGCCAGGGGACTGGGGACTGAGAGAAGGGACACCTGCAAGGAAGAAAAAGTCACAGATGGATGAGGTGTTAAACAAGTGACTTTTAGGAAAGGAGCCAAGTAATAGTTGGAAATTTGCACAAAGGTCACGTGGGTAAATTGAATTTATCATGGGTAAATAGAATTTATCATGGATAAAAGGGTTTCACCTTTGGGAAAAAAAAGTGGGGTGGATTTTCGTAAAGAGACGAGGTTGCATTTTCCGTTTCGTATTTTTAGAGGGACGGTTTCGGGTGATGATTATTAGAACATTCCTTTTAAAAATCCGGCTCCCGCTAAAATCGTATTTTTAGAGGGACTGTTTCGGGTGATGATTATCCGATCCCGGCTGTCGGAACACGACAAACCCGAAGGTTAACCCGGGATAGGAACCCTAAACCCAATCGCGGTTAACCAGACTCCACAGGCATCGCCATCGCCGTAAGCAGGTTAAAAAGTTTTTTGGAGCTCTTCGGGCAACCGAAACAGAGAACGCCTATGGCCGACAGTATGATCGGACGCAGGAACCAGCGGCTGAACGACCCCTTTTTGGCGGCGCAATCAGCTGTGCAATTCCTATCAGATTTCAGGTTTTCTTTTTCATTTCTACTTTTGCTTGTGACCTTGTGGCGTACAAACTATCTCATATTTTAGAAGTTCTGGAATTTTTTTTTTTGCTTCATTCTACATTTGATTCACATGTTGTTTGATATCAGGATGTAAGTGATATCCGGGAAGTTCCAAATAACCAGGTAATATTCGATGTACTTATGGAAGTCAGAGCAAACCGTTTTGTTAACGATTATTGCAGGAAGCATTTGTAGATGTCAATCGGGACGAGAGCATCATTATTGAGCTTCTTGAGCTTAAGGAGGACGTAAATGATCAGCAGAGTGCCCTTTGGTTCCTCCAAGATTTAGCAAGCGAGCAAGATGTGGGACAAGATTTGGTGCGGTGAATTCTGATTTCCCTTGCCTTATGTATGTTTCCATGGGTCCAAAAGTTAACGAGGTAGCATAATATCTGACTAATGCTTTAATTCTTGATGCCGGATTTGTAATGATTTTATGTTTTTTACAGGTATCTGAATTTGTTAACCCAATTGATTCATACAGCATGCCTTTCATAGACTCGTCAATTGCAAAAACTGCAGCAATTGCACAAATGGTAAGCTTCTAGGTTATGCACACATTAGCTAGCTTTATGTAGCTTAAAACACTCTGTGATTTTGACTGTGCCATTATGAAATAATATCCTGCTTGCAGGCTATCTCCAAGGGCCGTCAAGGTGCTGATGCACGCAATATTGTGCGGGTAGATCTCATTTCTTTACAAGTGGTCTTAGAGCAGTTAGCATATGGGCAAAATAAGACGGATGTTTTGATAAGTTCGGGAAAGCATGATAGCATGCATTTAATGGCTGCTGTCTATTTAATTAGAAACTGATTATTTTCTCACTTGTTGCCGTGATAGGTATATTTGGGAAATATTCGATTGCGGAATGTTGGCACTGATGTCCTTATCACTGTTTATGAACCCTTACACATCAGGCATGTAAATATGGTCGATTGTTGCAGTTAAATAGCTGATTTGAGTACAACGCACAAGCAACTAACAGGCTGAATAATGTTGATGCAGTGAGCATAGTCAGAGTGCAGCTGCAGTTGGTGCTGGAGAGACTGTTCCAGCTGCAATTATGGGTTACATGCCTGCTCAGACAATTTTTCAGTACGCCCTTGCAACATTCAAAATTATTGATTGGAGTGTCTTTGGTTAAGCTTCAAATATCCTGTTTCCTTTAGAAGGTTAGGAAGCATAATTTTGGGTATTCCTAAACTGTTGTGATCAGGCTTCATTATATAATAAATATATATATATTTTTCTGACCAGTCATAATGACCTGCATTCTCTGTCCTATCCAAATAACATATTCACCTCAGTGCATGTTGTCTTGATTGCTAAAATTTTCATATGTGTTTACATCAACAATAGTTAACCATTTTATAACCACAATGCCCACTTTGTGTCCCGCTAGAGTGTTTTGGATAATACTCTAGAAAGAAGGCTGGAAGGAATCAGCAAAAAGCTTCAATATAAGTGGTTTCATATGTAGGAGTTTGGTGTGCTGCTTCAAATATACATTTTGCTAAGCCTTGCTGAGATGATATACTGCTAGTCTGGTAGAATCTGCAGCATGTTGAAGAAAAAGGAGAGCTGGAAAAGGAATTCCAGAGCATGGAAATTATTGAACGAAGAGGAATTCCTGTGCATGAAAGCATCGAATGTTTTAAACTGGGCTTATGCTCGGAAAAGAACAGTGCAGGCAGTAGGCGGTTGCAAGGGTTTGTCTTCCATTTAGACTCGATTACCATTTTAAGTGACAATGGTAGGCGGTTGCAAGAGCTTGTCTTAAGAACAGTGCAGGCAGTAGGCGGTTGCAAGGGTTTGTCTTCCATTTAGACTCGATTACCATTTTAAGTGACAATGGTAGGCGGTTGCAAGAGCTTGTCTTCCATTTAGACTCAATTACCATTTCAAATGACAATCTTATTCGCCTCTTTGCTTCTTACATGAGGCCAAGAAGAATGGCAAAACCATTATATTATGGAATGCAGCATTCCTGCAAACAGCAATTGTGGATAATGCAATAGTGTTTTTGATCTGTACATCAGGATGCAGTTTTCAGACATCAGCGCTAATAATTATATCTGTATTATGTTCTGAAAGCATGCACATTGACAGGAGCTCATGCACATGGCAGAGAACCCGTCGTTGCTGTTTGCAATACCCTTTCTGATATGTATGCAAAATGTGAGAACCTGGAGGATGCATAATGTGCTTAGAGCTTTTCGCAGAAATGCAGGAGACTGGCTTTAAACCCCCAAAGTCCACTCATTCCAGCACCTTGAAAGCTTGTGGTTGCATAATTCTTATAGGCAAGATTCTTTGGTATATTCTCGTTTTTATCCCTTGCTTTCACGCTGACACGTGTAAAATTTTGGCGGTCTTTCAGCAAAGTCGATTTGAATGTCCGTTGAAATCCGCCGCCTGCTTTGCTTTTAGATATACGGCTATGGCAGCCCTCGGTTGAAGCCATCGCCAATGATCTTTGCTTGCTTGTGATTATTCTGCTTGGCTTGATTAGTTTGAAGATACTCAAGGTGTTTTTATGTGTTCTCCGATGCCATCGTAACACAT
>JAANSK020116683.1:0-26479 GCA_011763485.2 Isoetes engelmannii
GCCTCGAAAGAGGCTCCGCTATATATACCCATGACGACGGCCAAGATTGTGCCACTCCAGCAGCTGCGATGAAGCCACGTGTCGCCATGCATGATGTCCGTGTGACGACCGTATTGTACAAGATCTGTATGGTCGTATGCCCGTATTGTACGGGATCTGTATGGTCGTCACACACAGCATTAAACGGTATTCCTTAGACGAATATAATGACGAGCCAAATGACAATGCAAGATGTCTCTAATGACTTCTCCTTTTTGGGTTGCCCGAAGGGCATACCCTAGGAGAGAGAGGGAGGAAATTAGAATATGCTCAAGAGATGCCGAATGGAAGGTGTCGATCAAAGCAAAAGTCAAAATAAACGCATGAGATCCCATTTCCACAGTTGGAGATAAGATCCAGGAAAAAAATTCACAACCCTCTCCTCATTCTATTTTGAAAGTAGCAGTGAAGAAGCAATTGCATGTAGTAAGAAGGCGATATCATGCAAAGAAATCGATGCATGCAAAGAAGCCGATAGAGGTATGAAGAAACCGGGAGGAGAAACTCGTGCTATCTGGATCGACCTGTATGGAATCGGTAAGCAGGTGTGATGAAATAAGAAGGTAAATTTCTATTCATTTCTAGGTAAATTTTAATACAAAGGTGCGCTCTGCTTGTTAATGTGAAGCTTTGAAATGCAGTGTTACTATGGATCAGCAGGCAGGCTCGACACAAATGACAGCCTTAGGCTAGCAAGTTCATGGCATTCGATGCATGCTATTTCGCAGCAGTTGTCCCCAACACCTAATTGCACGGGCATTGAACTTCTGTAGGTTGATACGTTTGATCTTCAATATTTTCAATCTCTTATAGGTTCCTTTTGTAACTTGTTACTTCTCAAAGTAGTGTTATATGAAGTGTTTGAAAAATTCTTGATGGTCTCAACCCGAATATGCCCAACCTATATATTTTGAAATTAGAACTTGCTCTCTGAGAAAGTTAGAACCTTGCCTTTTGTTGTACCATTTACTTGATCATCATCATGTGTAAAAAAATTTGTTTGATGCATTTCTATATGGTTCACCTAGGTTATAGGATTGTAAATGATGATAATAATGCTCCAGTAAGGAGCAATTTCCCCCATGTTTGGGCTTCCGTAAAAACACTCTAGCCTCCTCCTCTCATAGTAAAGAGGTGCCACAAACAAATGCATTTATACAAAACATGGTTTGGAACGCTTACCCCATTTCTTATCTTGTTTATCATCTTTCGTTGATAACTTGCTTGCTTATCATATGTAGATTAGGTGTCAATCCATTTACGATGATGTTTGTATACCTGACCTTGACTTGATCCTCCTTACTTTTCTACCTGTGACCACCTTGTTTTGAGGAGCGTTAGGATAACAAGCTTATAGACATTTTATTCTTATTAGTTAGGTAGGCTAAGATGCCAAAAGCATGCAGTATCCCTATGTACCTTGGCCACACCAAAGAGGGCAAATGCACTATGTTGGCTAATAATTCCATGGCACCGCATTCTTATCAGATTTTAACATCCACAGTTAGATTTCAATGTGTTACTTGAGCTTCAAAGGAAGAGGCAGCATTAAAGCTCAAAGTTCTCAATGGAACTTAAGAGATGTGGACACTTGTTCATTTGAGGTGAAACTTGCTCCAGCTTGGTTGCATTGAGACTCCTAGGCAATCCATATACAAAAACAAAATGACAACTAGGCCCCAGCAAACAAGATCTCATAGAAAGTGACCAAATAAAGTTGGGGACTTGCAGCTTCTGTAGTATTCTACCACTTGGTAGTTCTAAGTAAGTGGTATTTTCGATCAATTGCTGGAGCTAAAATAGAGATAATAGTTCGTCATTATTGGTAAACTCCGTGGTTTCTCAATGTTCTATTTCAGGATGTAGTTCGATCAATGTAAGCATGGATCTTAACATACATATAGGAAAATTGAGCTAATAATACCTAGAATTAAGAGATAACTTGCCATCCTTTTCTACCCTTAACAGACAGGCTTTCTAATCCAAGAAAGCCCAGCCGTTGATCTAAGCTCTGTGATAGAGCATAACATGCAGCAGACTCTCCCGGTCTATCCTTATATGCATGGATTCAGTCTCTTCTGTGTGTGGATTCAGCCTCGGATGCAGGCACGGAGCTGATAATCGACCTTTGGGTGCCAGCTTGGGATGATAATCTAGCTCTGGGTGCAAGTCTGGGTGAGGCATCTTGCCTGCCGGTTAAGGAGGTCAACTCCCCTTGCTCGGCTGTTATGGCAGATAAAAGAGGCTCGCCCCTTTTATCTGCCGCAAAAGCCTTGCAAGGGGAGTTAACCTCCTCTTCTCACCCATCATTCCAAAAGTTACTTCCAAATATACTTCTCTCAGCCCAACTATCTTCTTTAAAATGCCATCTGACAAGAAATATATTTCACCAGTCTCTATAAAGGGCCCTATAATGGGCTCAAATATTAGTTTTTGTGCATTCGGATTATACCATGTATCTGCACTAGAATACATAGGGAAAAGGAGCAAGCTGACCAAACAGACTTCTTCCTACACTCTTCCAAAACATATATAGTTAAATTTGATTATATGCCATGGGAATATTAGTGATCAACGGTGCAAATATGGGCTGATGAGTGCTTTTGGTGAAATCTGCACCAGTCCTTTGCTGTCGGGGTTCAACGCCGGGATACAACTCGAGCAGTCTCCGACAAGTCGAGCCAGGTGTTGCATGCGATGTTGGAATATCAAATGGGTCTCCTCCATATCCTACAAGGATTGGACGGCTTACAGATTTGACTGTGCTTGACAGTAGCCTCGTTGATATGCGTGCCAAATGTAAGGAGATAGAATTTGGAGAAAGGGCCTTCAGGTCATAGACCAGTACAAATATTGTCTCGTGGCGCATATGCCCAGCATGGAGATGGAAGTGCTACTCTTAAAATGTATGATCAAATGCTTCAGGGAGGCACGGAGTCAAATAAGGTTATGTATGTGTTCTAACTGCATGCAAATGCATAAGGGCTCTGGCACAAACCAAGTTAATCCATGCAATCATTCTTGAGGAAAAATCGGACCCAGATTTTTATATCTGTACTACCTTAGTCAGTATGCATGTCACCTGTGGCAATTTATGTAACGAACTTGTTCTTCCAGCGCACTAATGCACCTCTCCCTCGGAGTCCCAGACTCCCCCGCTAGTGCAAGAGCCCCTGGCTCTTCTGGAAGGCTGACAAGATTTGGCAACAAGGGATAGAGACAGAACAATCTAGCTTGTGGGAATACTAGGGAGAGGTGGATTAGTGCGCTGGAAGAACAAGTTCGTTACAATTTAGGTGAATCTTGTGAAGTATTCAAAATGGTCCCATGCCAAAAATGTTGTCTGATGTAATGCAATGCTTGAAGGGCTTTGCCAACATAGTATAGAAAAGAAGCCCCCAGTCTATTCAAGCAAATGCAAAAGGCTACTTGGAACTAACTCTTGTTATCATTCTTTCTTCATGTACTGCTCTAGCATATCTAGACTATGGAAAAATAGTTCACGCAAGTATCCTCAGTCATGGTTGGCAGATAGTTGTTATTGCCAACAAGACTATGATGGACAAGTATGCTAAATGTGGAAGCATAATAGATGTCTTTATGGTCTTTCATAGATGTGGACAAGTTGTTCATGGAACACAATAATAGGAGGAATGATGCAACACTTGATGCAATCAGCTTTGTTAGCATTCTGTGTGCTTATGATACTTTACCAGGACAAGGAAAGTGGTTCCATGCTATCATCTTGGATTCGGGATTCGAGACAAATCTCTGTGTTTGTAGCACCCTTGTTACACATGTATAAACATTGTGGCAATATAAATTATGCATAGCAAGTGTTTGACAGGAAAGCAAGACGATAAGCTTCTTACTAAACTTCTAAAGAAAATGGAGCAGGAAGGATGCTCATGAAAGATATAGTTTCATGTAATGCAATGCTTGCAGGCTATTTCCAAGTTGGTAATGGTGTAAATGTTGGAAATGACACACAGATTTATCTACAACACACTTTAGATTAAGTATCAAGTGACTTAGAATGTCCAAGCAAATCTAGATTTCAATCACAAGACAAAGCAATTTGGTTAGGCAATGGTGCAGGTGCCAATAATTCAACTTATCAAGTTACACCATTTAAATCCTTCACAATGTCAAATAACCGCGAGCATTGTAGTGATGGCACTGAGCCAAACACTGTAGCACAAACCTCAAACTTCAGACCTAGTTATTCGATGAAATAACTAGTCTTCCTCCTCAAATCAATTTCCCCGATCACTGTATATGCATCTTCTTCCGTTTTGGGTTTAAATCGAGGCTCCAATCCGTCGGTTTAGCAGACGGTTGAGCCATAGTTTTTGCAGTGGTCGACACCTTAAGGGATTACTATATTTGAACTAATTTTCGCTCCAAAACCTTCATATAATAATAGCCCCTATTTCAATGGTAAAAAATAACCTTGTAACTTTACTTAACTCGGCCCTTATCTTCTATGGCATGCCACCAAAATTGGATCATCAAAAATAGATCACCTTTGCAAATATCTTTCTGCATAAAAGATTCTAGTGATGAATCTATTTGTTTTCCAACATTCCTCCTTCATCAACAGGATCTTTTACTTTTAGTTGATCCTTAAACTGTTCAAACTTCCCTGCAGCCAATGCCTTAGTAAAAATGTCTGCCACTTGAATTGAAGTGCATATGTAGTTCATCTGTATGTATCTCTTAGCTGCTAAATCCCTGATAAAGTGTATATTCAATTCAATATGTTTTGTCCTTTCATGATCAACAGAATTTTTCACAATGGCTATGCAACTTTTGCTGTCTGTCATAATATTAGTAGGATCATTTTGAGGCACATTTAATTCCTCCAGCAGTCTTCTTAACCATATAACTTCTTTAGCAACCAAAGAAGATGTACAATACTTTGCTTCTGCTAAAGACATGGCTATAGCCTTTTGTTTCTTACTTCTCCAAGTCATAGGTCCACCTGCTAGAAAAACAACACTAAAAGCTTGTAGAATTAAGTCCTTGGAATCAAATGATATGCCATGATGCATTGTCCCTTTTAAGTATCTGAGAACCCTTTTTTCTGTAGTCACTGATCTTTTGAGGGATTATGACACCTCCTGCTTAGTATGTTGACTATATATGCAATAACTGGGCATGTGTTGTTGGCTAAGTATAGCAGACATCCTACGAACGCCCTGTATGGCACATGCTCCATATTTAGTGTTTCCTCCTCACTTAAAGGCTTTTCCTCGGTAAGTCTGTGGCCAGGAACGATAGGAGTTGTAATGCTTTTAGCATCTGTCATATTAAACCTTTTCACCATATTTTCTATATGTCTGCTTTGTTTTAGTGTCAAAAGATTTATGTTTCTATCTCTTACCACTTCTATTCCCAAGAATTGTTTAAGTTCTCCAAGGTCTGATATTTAGACGCGTTTCTTAAGCATAGATTTGTATTTGTTTAAGCAATCAAGATGATTTGCTACCATGATGCAATCATTAACATGCAAAGCAATGATGCAGAAATTTTCTCCATCACTAAACCTGTATAGATTCCCATCATTTTGCAGTTTTTCAAAGCCTTGTTCTCTAAGAAAATGATCCATACAAAGATACCATTCCCTTGGGGCTTGTTTCAAGCCATATACCACCCTATTGAGTTTCCAAATCTTACCATTAGATGGTTCATATCCTGGAGCTGGTCTCATGTATACTTCTTCCTCCAACTTGGCATTTAAAAATGTTGTTTTCACATACATGTGATGTATTTCCATGTTCATAGCATTTGCCAATGCTAGCAGCAATCTTATGCTTGTTAATTTCACTATGGGAGAATATGTTTCATCATAAACTCTTCCCTGTTTTTTAGTGTAACGATGTGCTACTAAACGTGCCTTAAACTTTTTGTTTCCATCAGCAATGTCCTAATTTTGTAAATCCATTTGCTGCCAATTACATTATGCTTCATGGGATATTTAACAATATCATAAGTATCAGTGTTTCTGAACGAGTTTAGTTCTTCTTCCATGGCCTTTTCCCATTTTGTTTTATCTCCAGAATTTATAGCATCATCATACGTTCTGGGTACCACATCATCATCCATGATGGCCATAATTTGGTCAAAGCTATCATCTTCTAGTAATAGCCTTTTGCTTTTTCCAAATTCAGTTCTTGCATATTTGTCACTGTTGATATTTGCTTCCTCCATTAACTTTTCAACCTGTGTTTTTCTTCTAGCTGTCTTAGGCTCATCCATCAATTGTTCTTGTTGCTCATGGTTCTCTTCTTGACAATGCTCATGTTTTTCTGCATGCTCATCATTCAGAGTCGACATCAATAGCTTTCTTTCTCTCATTTTCCAGTTTGTTACTAGTTTCCTCACCCTTACTTGCTTTCCTTTTGTATCTATCTTTGTAGAGAATTGTTTCATCAAACTCTACGTCTCAACTGATTATAATAGATCTATTTTCTGGAAGAAAAAAATTCTGTACTCTTTGCTTTCCTCATCATAACCAACTAAAAAACCTACTTCTGCCTTACTATCTAGCTTCTGCCTCAATTTAGATGGAACATATGTGTAAGCCAAGCAACCACACGATTTAAAAACATCATAGTCTATTTTTTCAGATGAATTTGACCATAGTAAGTCAGGGACATTACCATTTATGCTCGAGGATGGCAGTTTGTTTTGAATTGAAATTGTTGTCTTAATGCTTCCTCACATAGGTAATTTGGTAGACCTCCATGCATGATCATGGATCTCACAGCATCCATAATAGTCCTATTCTTCCTTTCTGCAACACCATTTTGTTGTGGACTGAACCTACATGTTAGTTGCCTTTTAATACGTTTGAAAATGCAAAAATCTTTCAACTTGTTGGACAAAGTATTCCCCTCCTCTACTAGACCTAATGCATTTCAGTTTCTTACCTGTTTCTCTTTCACAAATTTCTTGAAAGCTTGCAAGGCTTGAGATTTGTGTGATAGGCAATAGCATTTACATCTACTATAGTCATCAATGAATGAGATGAAAGATTTCTCGTTTGTTCTTGATGTCACGTTTAGAGGCTCACATAAGTCAGTGTGAACCAGCTCAAGAACATCTGCAGCTCTATGTCTTGTTTGTTTGAAGGCTAATCTGTTCAATTTCCCAAGCATGCATCCTTCACACAGATGCTTATTAGATTTTATCTGATGGCATTTTATCCATCCCTTTTTTGCCAATGCTTTTACATTACAATGAATGTGTGCAAGTCTGTTATGCCATAACTCGAAGTCAGACAAGCCTACTGAATTCACACTGTCACAAGAGAGATTATTTAGCTGAAAAAGATTGCCAATTCTTTTTGCTCAAAATTTCAATATATTCCCCAAATAGATGTTACATGCTTTTGAGTCAAAGAGGACTCTATATCCTAAATCAACAAGCTGACTAACTGAAATAAGATTCTTCACTATTATTGGAACACAAATACATCTTCTATGTTAACTATTTTTCCATCCAAGTTCACAAGTTGCAGCAGTCCCCTAGCTTCTATCATTTGAATTTCTCCATTTCCAACTTGAATGCTCCTAGAATTTGTTGAGACAAAGTCCTTGAGCAGAACAATAGTTTGAACTACTGGCCTTTCAGCTCCAGAATCAACTACAATGTCATCATGACATGTATTAGTCATTTGAGATTTATGAAGAATGGAAAAAGCAGAAAATACCTCATCTTCATCTTCTTCCTTTGATTTTTCCACTTCTTCATGTTTTTGAGCTATAAAAGCTCATGTTCCACATCTCCCATCTCTTCCTTTGGTGTTTTCAGACCTACCTGCTTTGAAATTTCCTCTCTCCTTGCCTTTAGCATAATCCTTTGGAGTTGGACACTTGGCAGCTGAATGCCCTTTTCCTCCACAAGTGTAGCAAGTAAATTTTGATCTTAACTTAGGACAGTTGCTTTTAAAATGCCCAATCTCATGATAATGAAAGCACTCTTTATTCTGTTCTGCCCCTTTTCCTTTTTTACTGGCATACAAAATTTTTGCAGTGCCTTTTCCTTCATCCTTCATAATTTTTTTTTGTTCAAATTTTGTTCTAAGGACAGATTCTGCTTGCTCTCTAGTGGTGGTTACATTCCTTATGAAGAGAGAAAGATATTCATTTTCTGGAATGGCCCTAGCAATGACTAAAATCTGATACGTCTCACTTAGATTAACACCTGCCCCACTCAAATCAGCAATAATATTGTCAAACTTGTTGAAAAATTCAGTAACATCATCATCCTCAACCAATTTCAGCTTCCTAAGTTCTTTTTCAAGCAAGTCAATCTGAGATGAAGTTTTTCCCTCATAATGTTTAAGCATAAAGCACCACATTTCTTTGGCGATCATGTTTCTAAGCTTAAGTCTGACAGTGTAACTTACTTTTGAAGTAATGATCCCTTGAGCTTCTTTTTGCTTTGCATGCAAGACTTTTGAAGCACTCACTCCCCCAACAGCACGCTGGACACTTCCACTTTCTGCTCCAACAGTAGCTCCATCAGTACCTGCAACATTAGTGACTTTACGCCCTACAACAGATCCAGCAGTTGAGCTGGATTCCCCAAATACAAGTACACCATTTCCTCCTAAAGGATCCACCAAATCCCAAAGATCCTCTACTTCTAACACATGCTTAATAGCATCCTTCCATACCTGAAAGCCTGGACCTCTTTGGTACACATCAATGTTGCTAAGAAGACCTGCACCAAATTTCCTGGACATGTCTGCAAACTGAGCTCTGATACCAAATGTTGGAAATGACACACAGATTTATCTACAACACACTTTAGCTTAAGTATCAAGTGACTTAGAATGTCCAAGCAGATCTAGATTTCAATCACAAGACAAAGCAATTTGGTTAGGCAATGATGCAAGTGTCAATAATTCAACTTAATCAAGTTACACAATTTAAATCCTTCACAATGGTAATGAAGGAAATATTCAAATAACGTCGAGCACTGTAGCAATGGCACTGAGCCAAACACTGTAGCACAAACCTCGAACTTCAGACCTAGTTATTCAATGAAATGACTAGTCTTCCTCCTCAAATCAATTTTCCTGATCACTGTATATGCATCTACTTATGCTTTGGGTTTAAATTGAGGCTCCAATCCGTCGGTTTAGCAGACGGTTGAGCCATAGTTTTTGCAGTGGTCGACATCTTAAGGGATTACTATATTTGAACCAATTTTTGCTCCAAAACCTTCATATAATAATAGCCCCTATTTCAATGGTCAAAAATAACCTTGTAACTTTACTTAACTCGACCCTTATCTTCTATGGCATGCCACCAAAATTGGATCATCAGAAAATAGATCACCTTTGCAAATATCTTTCTGCATAAAAGATTCTAGTGATGAATCTATTTGTTTTCCAACAGTAAACTCCCTTGAGCTACTTGTGTTATTCCTACTAATATCTCTTATATCTTTGCCCTAAATACATGTGTTGTTGCAATTGTTTAACAAGAGAAATGATTTCATGCAGGCATGTTGAAGGGTGGCATCTATTTAGGAAGTGTTTTTAGCACTCTCATTGACATGTATGTTAAATGTGGAAGCCTACATGAAGCAAAAATAGTATTCAATAATCTAGTCGAACCCACTATCGTATTATGGAATGTGCTAGTTGCAGGATATGTAGTTATCGTATAATATATAGAGCACTTTTTAGCAAGGATACTTTGGATAGGTTGTCATTGGGAGTAGCCGCCATGAGAATTATTTGTAGAGCAAAGATGGGACAAATGATTTGGCGTCATGCAGACAATTGTGCTAGTGCTAGTTTTGCACAACTATGAAGAAAGAATTAAAAGACACATTGGAGATTATTTTGTCCTCCAAGGTTTGAGATTCGCACATTTGCTTGCATATGCATTGCATATGCACCATATTGGTTTTCCAAGTAAAAACTTTTTGGGAAAATGTTATAACAATATAACTTATAACAAAAAAATGTGCTTGCGCATTGTAGGTTGCCCTTAAATCTATTGGAATAATAATAAGTGAAATTGGAACTATGTAGCTCAGAAACAGAGTTGTGCTCCATCTTGCCACCCAAAACTAAAAAGCAGTGGTCTTCCTGAATCTAATGGACTTTCTGGATCTAAGTTAACAGTTTTTAAAAATGAACCCTCCCGCTCATTGCTAGATAAAAACATCAAAAGCAACACTTATTTCAGACACAAAAGATTTCCTATGGTTTGAAGCAAGAGCATTTACATGCGCCGCAATTTCTGCAAAGCAGGGCTCGATCTTTCAAGCAAATAACCTATTTTTTCCTGCACAACACCAAGAAACCCTTGCTTCGGCTAAATGACAAGCCAATCGGCCGGATTTTCCAAGATTGCAACAAAACAGAGCATTTTTAAAAGGGGGCAAGTTCAAATGCGAAATCTCAGGGGCTTAGACGCGAACTGAAGACTGAAAAGGTGAAACACACGCCGGATCGACCTTCTGCAAGCGGATTTGGCCTTCCTTGCTGTCAAATTCTCTCGATTTGGTGGTAAAGCTGATCAAGAAACCTGTCCAATAGTGGAAGAATACTTTGCTCATACTTCATGGGCATTGGAAATCATGTCAAGCAATTTCTATGGAATTCAAGTGAATGAAAATCCGAATTTGGTAAATTTACTCTTGCAAAATTAGATCAAAAAGTTGAAAAAAATATGTTTTATAACCGATAAAAATTGTTATTTGCTAAGGCTACCCGCGGTAGCCGGTCTTCATCCATGTGAGATACCTTCTGGAAGTACAGGAGGTGGCGGTAGATTTCCGCCCTCTGTAGCGAAAGGAAAACCTGTTTCCTGGAGCAGTATCTGGTACGGAACTATCTGCTTCACTCCAAGGGCGCGTGCCAAGAAAGCCTTTTGTACTCGTTCCAGGTCAGCCCAGATGGTGGCGGAAATGACCGGCTCCCAAACTTCCACTCCATACAAGAGGACTGGCTCTACCAGAGCCCTGAAGAGGCGTGTCTGGTGCTCCCAAGCATAGAGCTCTGCCTGGTAACTACTGTTTTGCATGGCATGTAATGCCTTCCAGCCGGCAACCACCCCTAGTCGAATGCAACTATTCCAATGCATGGAAGTGGAGAACTCAATGCCCAAGTATTTCTAGGTGGGTGCAACCTCCACGTGCTCCCCTTGGTATGTGAAGGAGGGCATCTGTTGGTGCCTAGAAGATGAGATCAGCAGGACTTTGGTCTTTGCAAGGTTTACCTGCATGCTGGTGTGTTGGCAGAATGTGGCTAGCGCGTCCAGGTGGCGTTGCATGTCCTCCGCTGTGTGTGCCAAGAGGTCAACATCATCGGCGTAGATCAGCTGTCTGATAATATGATGCATCAACGGGGTGCCCATTCCGCCGTGTTGGGCCATCCACTACTCCAACTGATCTATATAGAACCCGAACAGTGTAGGCGAGAGGGGGCAGCCATGTCGTACCCCAATACTGCTGGTCACTGATTGTCCCGAGGGTGTGAGGCATCCATAACACGCCTCATACAACCTGTAGGCTGCATTCTGCAAATCCAGCGGCGTGCCGAGCTCCTGTAGTCTGTCCCACAACTTGTCTCGAGGTGCGGTGTCGAAGGCCTTTGCGAAGTCCATAAAGCAGCAGTACAGGTCCTGGCGTCGATTCTTGCTGTCTTCAATGATGGCCCGTAGGGAAAACAAATGATCAATGGTGGAATGCCCGGGGCGGAAGCCTGCCTGGATGAGGGCCCGGACGCCCGTGGCCTCTACCCAGATCGTTGTGCACTGCTCAATTATTGTACTCAGGAGTTTTACAAACAACGGGCTCACCATTGTAGTGCGATAGTTAGCCGGACAGTTTGGGTCGTCGGCCTTGTATATGGGCACCACTCTGCTGCAAGTCCATTGCAATGGGAAGCCTTCCCGCAATGCGCGATTTAGCATAGCTACCAGGATCGGTAGTATTGCTGGCCCGGCCCATTTGAGGAGCTCCGCTTGCATGCCATCCAAGTCTGTTGCTTTTCCATTGGCCAGGCACTGAAGGCCCATTATCACATCGATCTCCCCAATGTTCAAGGGCAATCCCTCTGTGGGGGCACCGGCGTTTGCCTGCCTTGAGGATCATACAGTTGTTGCAGATACTGGATCCATTGTTCCGTAGTGATATCTCCTTCTGGATGGCGCTTTTTTCTAAGCACCTGTTGCCAAAATCTCCTGGGGTGGCGGTCCAGGAGCCCAAACATCTAGCTCTGTCTCTCTGCTAGATACGCGGCCTTCTTATTCTTGAGGTGTCTATGGCACTGAGAGATAGCCTGGGGGCGTTCGATGGGATCAGTGACGCGCCGGAGCTGACGCTGCATTTCACGACACTCTTTGTCGAACCAGCGGTTGCGGGTGAAAGTGGAAGTCCTGCCTGCCCTGTGCGACCGTCCCCTACCGAAGCATGCGTCTGCAGCCTCTGAGAGTACCTGGATCAGTCGGACGGTCTGCTGCTGTAATGTGGAGAGTTGCAGTATCTCCGTCAGGCCCTGTTCGATTGACTGGGCATAGTTGTCTGCTAGCTCATAGTCCAGGCGCAGTTTGGGTCGCGGAGGCATCGAAGGCACGATCGACTGAGGTGTCTGGATAGCCACACTGAATAGGAGGGGTCAATGGTCGGAGTCCACCTCCTCATCGTCAAATGCAGTTCCCACGTCGAACCGCGTGAGGAGGTACAAGTGTTGCTCCTCCATGAGGATATAGTCGACCACACTGCGGCTGCCACCCTGGTTCTCCTGCCGGCAGGTGTATCGGCCGGATGACGGCCATTGACCCAAGCCATTGCAGATGAATAGATCAAAGATAGTCCCGAGCAGGAGGAGCTGCCTTTCGTACCGTGTGACCTGTGTGTCCTCTGACAGGCTAGGAAGACGTAGCTCCTCTAGGTTGAGCTGCAATTCATCCTCAGCCAATGGGTCAAACGTCGTCAGCTGCTCCGCTCCTGTGCGGGCATTGAAGTCCCCAACAAGCATGACCTTCCCTAGTCGCTGGTACTGTTGTATGTCATCGTATAGATCGAGCATACGACTCCATCCTATCGACCTCCTGATGAGTAGCATAGAAGTTACTCTCTGCATGTGGGAAATAGCATGCCGCCACGAAGAGGGGGGACGCGCCATCACAGGGTTGTATGCACACCCAGAGGTACCAATTGTGCCGGTCTTTGCTGCATAGGGAAATGGACCGCATCAATGTGATGCGGTAGTAGCATGCCACCCCTCCATGCCCGCGCTTCCCCGTGCACTCGTTGAAGACGGAAACAGAAGCATATCCCGGCAGAGCCGGGAGTCTTCATCCAGCATGCTCCCACGTCTCCATGAGGAAGATGATGTCCATATCCTGAGCAACCGAGTTTAACATGTCGCCCTTCTGCCAGGGGAGGCTGCGACAGTTCCAGAACACCATCTTGAGGCAAAATCCCTATTTTGGCGCATCTGAGGTCTGCGAGGGGCAGACGAAGTGGAGGGGGTGGCCCGTGGGGTCTGGGCCGGGGTTGCTCCCTGTGCTGCGTCGGGGGCCGCAAACGCTGTTGTTCGTTCTGCCCCCTTCCTGCGGCCCGCATCCCGGATGCGAGCAAGCTCTTTGCGACGTGACTCCTGCTGGCAGGGGGTGAGGTCCCTGCTGAGGTAAATGGATGTGCCTCTTAGTTTCGGGCTCCGCTCCAAGATTGCATCCTGAACCCTGTCGTCTGCAACCGTGAATGTGACTACCCGTGGCCGGTCTGGCCGGAGCACTCCATGTTGTCTAGCCCAGGAATCGTGGTCGGGAACTGTATCCGATCGAGTATCTCGGCCTGCAGGCATGCCTGTAAGTCTTCCCCGGCTTCCTCCGAGAGCCCGCGGACCGAGAGCCCGTGGACCAGCACATTGTGTCTACGCTGTCTCCGCTCCGCCTCTTCCGTTGCTGCGTCCCCTGCAAGTTCCCTTGCTGTCCGGGCCAGCTGGGGTGCCTGACGATCGGACCGTAATGGCGTTCCTTGTTGTGGCTGTAGTTGACTGCGTCTTGTGGCCTCGGGTGCATTGGGGGTCTGATGCCGGCCATGTGGCGGAGGTTGTGGCTGCCGGTGCGTTTGGTGGCCCGCCTGCAACTGGTGCCTCCAAGTCTCTAGTGCACTCAAACATGCTTCATGTTCCCGTATCCGATTGTCGCACTGGGTCAACAGAGCATGCACGTCTGCATGTAGCCCCTTGCCCTGCTCAGCGACCGTGGCTCTCAATTCCTTCACCTCGTGGTTCAAGTTGCGGAGTCTCATGTCTGTGTCCGCAACGTCCACTTCCGCCCTGTAGGCACTCTTCCGAGGGGCGTCAACCTGTCAATCTTCGTGCGAAGCTGGGCCATGGTGGCTTGTATCTCGTCCTGGAAGATCCGCCTGGTCTCAGCCATAGAGTCCATTCTGGATGAAAGTGTGTCAATCACTGCCTAGAGGGTGTCAAGGCGCCCTCGGTCATGATGTCTTTCCGAGTGCGCAAGCCGGAGTCCGTCTTCAAGCTGTTGTACTCTGGTCTCGAGCGGAGACCCGCTGCTTCTCTGTTGCCAACTGCTTGTTAAGCAATCTCGGTTTGGAGGTCCGCAGCTGCTGCAACTCGTCTTCGATAGTCTGTACGTGGGTGGTGTGCTGTTCAACGATCTTCTGAAGATCGCGCAGGCAGTCGTCAGGCATGTGGGGAGGCGATGCTGGCGGGGAGGTCCGGGTTGCTGCGAGGGAGGCGTGCCAGTCATATGCTTGACGGACCATGTATGTTGCCCGTGTCTTGGCCCGGGTCGCTTGCTTGAATGTAATTCTGTCGACATTGCCTGTGGTGTCCATTCTGTGGATGGGGATCTCGTCAATGCGCTCAAGGAGGAGGAGTTTGGCGGCCATGTCTGCCTTTGGCGGGGGATGGTGCTGGTCTTGGTCATCGATGTGTGTGGCTGCATGAGGCTCATCTGGTTCCTGGATTGTGACTGTGGCCATGGTGTGGGTACATGTGTGGAGTGTTTGTGCGGGGGCTAGGCGGGGGCGACAAAAAAAGGGAGGGGGGGAGGGAGGGGAGGTTGTTATCGTCAACTGGGTAACTGGAATTGGGTCAACCTTAAAGCGGTCAAAGGTTGCGCTCTAGGCCAAAAATGGTTTGCGAAAGGAAATTTGGGGTCGCTGATTTGTATGGGAGCGCAACCTTCAGGAGTGCTTAGGGGAGGGCCGATTTTGACAGCGCGGAGCGGGCGAGGGGGGACACGGAGTGCAAGGCAGAGGGGAAGAGGAAAGCATTGGGAGAACAGTGGCGGGCTGGAACCGAGGTAGAAACAGAGGAGGGAAATCGCCAAAAGAATTGTCATTTCTTTTCACTTTTTAAAATTCGTATTCACTTTTCACAACTCTGCTGATACAAGCACAGAGATCCATCTTCTTATAATTAAAAACTGGAGGAATCATTTGAAAATACAAAGTTCACTTTGAGACAAAGGATATTCAATGTAGAATTCATACAAGACCCCTACAATAATAAGACCCCATATTCCATCTATGTTACACTTTTAATAAGACCCCATATTCCATCTATGTTACACTTTTGCTTGGGAACTCATATAAGCATGATATCTGAGCTTAAAGAAAAAGGTCTTCCTATTTTTCGAGCATGGGCTATTCACCTCGGTTATTCACTTCCAGTTTGCCATACACATTTTGCCGGTACTACAAAAAATACATCCATTACCTTCCCAAAAACCATTTTGCTTTAGTCTCTGCTCTTCAATCTGCCATTATTTTTTATCCTTCTTTTTCTCATTATATGATGGGGCGTTCTTCTCCTCCACAGTCGCCATATTCGTTCTATGCACTCAAGCTCTTATAATTATGCGAAAGTGAAAGATGGTATACACAAATTTCATAGAGCTCTTTTGATTACCAAGTCCACAAACAGCTGCATCGTCCACTATAAACTACCAAATGTCAGTTTATTTAGCAAATACCCGGAGATTTCTACAAACACCGCCATCACTTCATCTGCATAGCTTAGATATAAAAAATACCGAAATCTTAAGAGATATTTGTATCATCTTAAATTTGCTTGTTCCACAACAAGAGAGATTTTACAACCAACACCGCAACATGGAGTTACATGACAAGTTAAATTCCTTCGATTTCATTACAAATTAGAAAAACATGATGCAAGTTTGAATGAGACAGCATATCATTTGAGCCATGTTTTCACTGTATATCTTAGAGATGAATTAGCTTTGCTTTGCTTTATACATGTTGCACAAATTCTCATTTGGAGAAGATAATGCCACAGTACCAAGTATGTTAGATATCCTGTAGTTCTTTGATATATAATACATGTTTCTTACCTAGCTATCTCATAGACCTGGCAGCCGCGTCGCACCTGCTGCTTGGATCACTCAGACTTGTTATATATAAACTATCTCTTGCCACAGACTCCTTGTCATCATTGCAATGCCATGTCCAGCTAGCATGTGTTGAATTCAGAAACTTTAGAACTCCATGACCAAAGCTTGCTTCCCTGTATAAAGACCAATCTGGCTGCGGATTCTTGAACCTACAGTTTCAGCCTCAAATTAGAACATGATGCTATCTTCGACGAAGACCTAACTATCTGTTGCATAAAACTGAAGTGCTAGATACAGATTTTTCTTCTGCTAAAGATTCCTAATTCTAATGAAGTGTCTTTCCTAAGTTTTGGTTCACCTATACAGCCTCCTAAGCACACAGATGCATTTGTCACTTGATAGCATCATAATAACAGGATTCCTATAAGCCTATTCACTTTTAAATATAAGAGCTGAAATGTCTTGCTCTTGGTTTCCCAAGTCAATGGAATTTGTCTTACAAAGTCAGGCACTACAAAATGTGCCAATCTCATGGACTCCTTAGTGAACAAGAAAGGAGCATTTTGCATATAGATTATCCACATATAGATATGGCTGTTCATAACTGTCCTAATCTGCTGTCACCTTGAAAGAATTCTTGAGCTCCTTACAGAAAATAGACTGCATCTAGATGCTTGGAGAAACTTCTACCATCATATCCAGACAACTTTACAAGGGTAAATTTACCAATGCTTTCTGATAGAGGACTGGCTTACCTTCTAGCTAGGCCTTCGCGGTTTCCACCATCTCCTATGGTAATATGAATAGCTCCACAGGGATCGTGATTGTGAAGGAAAACACGACTCTGTCACACAATGCCAAGCCTTTATATAAACAGTTTGAACCTTCCAATAAATCTTTAAAATTTCATATTCTACCGTGCGCTCATATGCATGAACATGGCCTGCAAAGATCAGGTCAACTTTTGCCTCGTGAAGTAAGGGCTCCATAGATTGCATCATTGCATCACCATCGCCCTGGTGCTTTGAATTGCTACTATACCATGGAGCATGAATAAGAGCTATAAGCCATGGCGTTTTATTCCTGTCAACCTTCTTGAGGTCACCCTTAAAACCAAAATAACAACCACATGAATTTCCGTATGCCTAAAAAGAAGTTCCAGAAAGAAGCCCACTATGCTTACCTGAAGCCACCTATATTGATTTGAATCCTTATCATAATCTGTATAAGAGCCCAGCATGAGAACATGCACACCCCCTGCTTCAAAAGAGTAGTAAAGGTTCGAGTCTGATCCACTCTCTTCGTATGGCATTGACCATCGTGCATTATAAGCTCTAAATGGTTCAACAAAGAGCATTTTCTCGATATCATGATTTCCTTCTGTAACCATCCAGGGTCTGAAACTTGCAGCAGACTGTACAAGCCTTCCAAATGAGTCCCACAAAGGTTGGTAATAATCCGCATATGATAAATCACCAGCAAACAAAAGTGCATCGTGGTCAGATGCTTTGACATGATCAAGTGTTGAGGCTGACCAACTTGTTTGGCCCAAATCTCCTGTAGATAGACGGGACAAATATAAGTAGCAACAATATAGCAACTTTAGTCTATAGTAGAAGTATGTAAAATTCTGCCTTCAGAGTGAGAATTGGGCTCACCCAGCACTGCAAAAGAGATTGGAACCTCGGGACCTAAAGCGGGCAGTGTCTTGAAACTCAGTTCAGAGCTTGTACCACCTACTTTATAAAAATACGTGGTATTAGGTTGCAAAGGCCCTATTTTAACATCATGAATATGTCCAGATTTGTATATAACATATGAATAGCTCTTGCTTTGTCCTTGTGCAAGGAATGGATATGAGCTTGAAGCTGTTCCATAGCTCACTGTTGAAGGAGTATCAGAACTAGAGGTAATCCACGTCACCTTTATGTAGCTTGTGCCAGCCAAAGAGATGTGAATCTATGTTCACCACACATAAACTTATAAGCTTCAGATGCTTGAAATGCTTATTAGCTACAGGTTACATATTCAAATTCAACCAGAATCTGGTCAACTAGAGCCGTTCCTGACTCTTTACGATGTTTGAACGAACTATTAATGCCAACTAAGAAACAGGCAAACGCAAATAACTCAAAACTGACCTGTTCAGGCTCTGCTGCATCCTTGCTAAATGGCCGCCGGAAGCCGGAACATAAAACGATTAGAGATAGAAAGAGCAGCAACCTTCGGCAGGCACCCATTTGCAAACGCCCCAAAAAACCAGTAAATTAGTACTTGTCGGAACTTGCTATACTTAGCGTTCAAGGTTATATCTAATGATTTTTTCCAAATTGCCGACTTTTTGTTGGCCACTTTTGGTACACGGGAATATAGATTTTACAACGCGTGGCAGCCTCGCCACATCTTTCATATTTGCACTTTACCTGGATAAGGAGGGTTTCCCATGAATGGATTTAAACCTGAAATAGTATGGAGCAAGGTTTCTGGGTCCCATGAATCAGAAGACCTCAATTTTTTTTTGCAATGTCTCAGTCGATTAATGCACAAGAATGAAATTTGAGCCGATGGATCAAAATCATGTCCAAGGCCTGAGCAGAAAGTAATAGAGATGGATTAATTTTTGTCCAGGTCCAAGATCTGAGCCCAAGCAATCGGACCTTCAAAAAACCTAGAGATTTTTGTCCATGAGAAACCCCCCCAAACAGGGGAGCTCCTAGGTTGCATGTTAGCTGCCATCGATCATGGATGGAGTAGATAACGCCCTGGCCCAAGGGTGTTACTGATATAAAACTTGAGGGCCATCAACATGGCTAGAGTGTGCGTTGCCTGCGCACGCTCGAGCCATTTTGATGGCCCGAATTTTTTTTTGAAGTAGCACCCGAGTTATTGCCCTTAACACACTGCCCCAAGAGTTTTGGGCCGTGCGATCACCATCAAAATTGATTTGGATCGTCCATTTCATAACACCCTAGGGTGTCAAGAAGTAGCAGTGTGTTATGGCTCCAATAAATCACTTTTCAAGATTAATCTCAACCGTTGGATCACTATAAACTTGAGGGCTGGTGTGTAAGGACTAGGACTTTTGTATACAACCAAATTGTTGCATCCACTGCTTGAATATATTTTGAAAAAAAAAACTAATCCCGAGATGCCTTTCATTAAAGTCATGTTTTGTTGTCTGCGTCTTTATGTCTTGAGTCTGATAAGAAGAAGCAACCTCCATTGAATACATGATCTATACATTCTATGATAAAAGTTCTTAGTAGTAAAGCCTCTGCTATAGTGTTGCCACAACTTCTTCTAGACCATGTAGTAGCAACCTAACCTTTTGAATCAGCTTCTTCAGATCATCACCTTTTTTAAGCTGTAAGTTTCGCAACTTCATCTCGAGAACATCAAGCTAAGTGAAATCTACCCTATCGTACTTCCACCACCTCCAAGAACCCTAAGTATTTTCTCTCCTCACTATCATGGCCCGCACCTAACACGAGCCTACTCGAAAAACACGAAAAATACGTACAAATACTCAAGAAAGTATGCCAAACTTGGCAAAGAAAATTTATTATACAGAGGAGAATACAATGTCCCGAAGGCGGACAAGAACACAGAACAGGGACAAGCGCCTAGAAGGCTCAGGACTGGCGTTGAACCGGAATAGCTTGCCAAGAACGAGGCTTCGCTATATATATCCGCAGCGACGGCCAAGATCGCGCCACTCCAGTGGCTGAGATGACGCGATGTGTCAACCATGCATGACATCCGTGTGACGACCGTATTTGGGTGATATTCGTATGGTCATCACATCATCCCTCTCCTACGACGGCGTCGATTGGGTCGGATAGGAGCCGGAGTACTAAGACTGGGTTTGTTTGGGTAACGCCTGTGGAACTCAGCAATCTTATCAGAAGCATTAGCCACATTTGCTGCAGGTTCCCAGGTTCTATCACTTGGTGAATAGTCTTCCCAGTCTACCAGATAATAGAGGCACCGCCGTAAGAACTTGGAGTCCAGGATTTCACGAACCTCAAATTCTTCATGATCATCAATCTCGACCGGTAGTGAAGATGGAGGTGCACGACCTGGAAAAGGATTTGCCATATAAGGTTCCAATAGGGAGACATGGAACATGGGGTGGAGCCGGACTGATGGCGGAAGCTCTAAACGAAAGGCAGCATCCCCTACTTGTGCAATGATCTTATACGGACCCAAGCGGCGATAATCCAACTTATCACAAGGGCGCGCTGTGGGCAGGTTGCAGCGCAGGAGCCAAATAAGATCCCCAACTGCAAAATGTGGGGCATCTTGGCGATGTTAATCTGCATGATGGCGGTATCATTCCTGGGCCTGGAGAAGGTGTCCCTGAAGGTCATCCTGGAGCTGACGGAGCTTCTCAAGTCAGTCTTCAGCGCTAGGATTAACTGAAGCAGACTCTGGGACCATGAAAGAACAGTGAGGATGGGTGCTTGGATGGGTGCTAGAATTCACAAAGAATGGTGTCTTTCCAGTGGAAGCATGGACTGAATTATTGTAGGCAACAGCCAGGGGGAGCCAACTAACCCAATCATCCTGCTGATAATTGATGAAGCACCGCAAGTACTGCTCAAGAGTTTGGTTGGTGCGCTCCACTTGCCCATTGGTCTCAGGATGATGTCCCGAAGAGAGGGAACGTTCCACGTGCAAGAGCTGCAGGAGTCGCTTCCAGAAACCGGTAACAAACTGGGGCCCACGATCACTGATAATGGTATCGGGCAGGCCATGAAGACGAACAACTTCCCGAAGCAAGAGGTCAGTTGTGCCTTCACTGGTGATGGAGGTGCTGCATGGTATGAAGTGTGCCATCTTTGAGAAACGATCAACAACCACCAGGACGGTGTCATGACCCTGAGAAGGTGGGAGCTCGACAATGAAATCCATTGAGATGCTCTTCCATGCCACTTGGGACTGGCAAAGGCTGAAGCCGACCATGTGGAAGGTGCTTGGATGTCTTCGCTCGGCAATAAGTGTCACAGGAGCGTACAAAGATCTCAACAGTGCGTCGGAGTCCTGGCCACCAATAATCCCGGGCAATGAGTTCCAAACTTTTGGCAACTCCAAAGTGGCCGACAAGAGGGGAATCGTGACAAGACTGCAGCACTTGGAGTCTGGGAGCACCATCAGGAACATACAGAAGTCCGTCACGGAACATGAGCCCATCTCGAACTTCAAAGCTCCCATAGTCTAACCATGTTGGCTCGAGGGGATCGCCCCTGCGATCCTGAGGAGCAGGGCCAAGATGAGAGACAACATCCTGAGCCAATGGGTCGGAGGGAAGAGTTGTCCTAACTGCCTCCAATAGGGTGAATAATCCTGGGGCCTCTCAAACAAGGTGATGGCCATCAGCCGTAAGCGATCAGGCCCTAGAACAACCTGCAACTGCTGATCAAAAACAAGGTCTCCTGGCTTCGTTTGAAGTGGTCTAGGGCGGTACTTGATCACAAAATCTATACACGATAGCACTTGAGTATGCCATCATGCCTGACGGCAGTTAAGGACCCGAGCGGACTAAAAATACTCCAGGTTCTGGTAATCAGTATAGATTGTGACCTTGTGAGGGGACCCTTCCAATAATCGCCTCCATTCTTCAAAGGAATCAACTATCGCCATCAACTCCTTGTCATAGATGGGATAGTTAATTTCAGCAGCCTGGAACTTCCGTGAGTGATAGGCATACCCCTCCTGTGACACAATATCTTCAAGAGGAAAATCAGAGGCATCTGCTGGTGCCGAAGTAAAAGCATGCTTCGGGGTGACAAATGTCGTTTCTGCTTCCACACTCCATTCAAAAGGCACATTCTTGGACGTGAGACGTGTCAAAGGGAGGACAATCTCCGAGTAATCCTTGATGAAGTGGCGATAGAAATTGGCGAACCCCAGGAAGCACTGGACATCTTTGACTGAAGAGGGTGCTTCCCAATCAAACACTGTTCTGACCTTCTCTGGATCCATAGAGACATCGTGAGGAGTGATGCACTAGCCCAGGAACTCGACATGGTCTTGCTCGAATTGGCATTTCTCCAACTTGGCATACAACCCATGTTTGCGCAGCTTCTGAAGAATCTTCCAGACATGTTCTTCGTGTTCTTCCAGGGTCTTTGAATAGATTAGAATATCATCCAGATAGATGATAATAAAGAGGTCCAGAAACTCTCGAAAAACATCATTGGCCATGTGCTGGAAAACTGCTGGAGCATTGGTAAGGCCAAAAGGCATGACGGTATACTCGAAGTGGTCATACCGAGTCCGGAACGATGTCTTCCATTCATCACCTTCTCTGATCCGAATAAGGTTATAGGCACCACGAAGATCAACCTTGGTGTACCATGCACCTTGCAGCCGCTCAAGCAATTTTAGAATCAGAGGTAGAGGATACCGGTTGCGAACAATAATCTTGTTGAGCCGGCGATAATCTACAACCCAACCGCAAAGAACTTCCTTCTTGAAAACAAAGAAGGTAGGAGCACCTGCGGGTGACTGAGAGTGTCGGATGAAGCCTGATGCAAGGTTCTCCTCAATATAAGTCCGTAGAGTCTCCAACTTTGTTGGTGTCAAGCCATAGATAGGACCATATGGTGGATTCGTCCCTGGTTGGAGATCAATGGGACAATCATAGGGACGATGCTCTGGAAGCTTGCTAGCTTTGACCTTGTCGAAGACGTCAGCAATATCCTTGTACCTATCGGGAGTCGGGAAGAACTGGAACAGATGTCGAAGGAGGCAAACTTGGATTGCAAATATCGAACTGGGATCTTGCCTTCCAGATTGGACAAACTTCTGCAACGATATTGTCGAGATACGGAGCCGAGGATATGAAGAAGACTTGGGAGGATCGCCATCGCAATCCTGATGAGCAGGAATAGGTGCAGGAATAGAATCAGGAACCAGGATGAGCAGGAATAGGAACGGGAGCCGGAACAGATGCAGGAACAAGAGCAGGAACAGAGGCAGGAACTTGATCTGGAACTGGAGCAGAGACTGTGACGAAAACTGGAGCAGAATCACGAGAAGGAACAGAAACAGAAACCGGGACATGAAGAGAAACAAAGGTACGAGCAGATGCAGGAGTAGGAACGGGAACAAAATCAGGAACAGGAACCGGAACTGGGGCAGAGTCAGAAACGTGGACGGGAACCGGGACATGATACGAAGCAGAAACATGATTTGGGTTGTGGGTAGAAGTGAGATCAGGAGCCCATGAGACTTTATGGGGTGGAGATGGCGGAACAGAGGCAGGATTTGTTGGAGAATCGGAACTGGGGCAAGAGCTAGCAAAGCGAAATGATCTGGAGCACTAGTCAATCTGTGGGTTGTGCAGCTCAAGCCAAGGAAGTCCCAAAACTACAAGCACATGCGGGCTAGCAATGAGATTGAAAGAGATGCTACAAGATGCTCCATCGAATAGAAGTTGCACTGGCGCAATACATTCAGTGACTGCGCCCGAGGAGATCTCACGTCCATCAATCACACCAACAGCACTGGGATGCTCAACTCTGCTTCTAGGTTCTGCGGATCCGCCATGCTCAACAACATGTCTTTGACATCCTCCCACAAACCCCTTCGAAAACAGTCTCGAAGGGCAACATCATCCCAGGCAGTGTCAATTGCAATCTGGCGGAACTCAGATGCATAAACTGAGGCTGGGCGTGAACCTTGCCTGAGGTTACTGAGCCTGGTAACTGTTGTTTGTTGGTGGTCTGTATCCCCAAAACAGGCCTCGAGTTCAGCTGTGAAAGCAGCGAAATCCTGTAGCTTCGGGGCTTGCTTCTCCAACAAAGGAGCAAACCAACTGAGAGCTGCACCTGTGTGAAGAGAGCCAACCAATCCAACCTGCTCCTGAGCTGTGGGATATCTATGAGGGTGGAGCTGAATGACGAGACGGATCTGATTCAGAAAGCCACGAAGCTTGGCCCGGGTGCCATCGAACTTCTTTGGCAGACTAATCTTCGGCTTTGGCCTCACCCCCAAGCTAGAAGTTGAACCATTGGAAGTTATCCGCTCCTTAAGCTCCTAGTTATCTCGCTGCAACTGCTGACAAATTTGAGCAAGCTGCTACAGCTGCTGTGTATATGGTGAACCTCCCCCATGAGGACCGCCAATATCAAGGACTACTCAGAAGAATCGCCCTGGCGATCTGGGTAAGCAGGGCAACACCAAAAAATAGACCAGGGCTAGCTCAGAAGGATCGCCCTGGCAATCAGACAGAGTAGAGCAATCTGCAGGTGACATTCCCGGTCACCTGCATGCGCTCCCATCTTCGTTATATCCAAGAAGGACAATTCTTTGCGGTTGGTTGTGGATTACCGCGGCCTCAACAAGATCACAGTGTGCAATTGGTACCCCTTACCCCTGATTTCAGAGCTCCTAAAGCGGCTGCAAGGTGCATGGTACTTCACCAAGATTGATCTTCTAGGTGTCTACAACCTTATCTGGATTCGGGATGGTGACAAATAGAAAACAACTTTCCAAACTTGGTATGGCCATTTTGAGTACACAGTCATGCCCTTTGGCCTTACTAATGCTCCAACAGTTTTCCAGTACATGGCTAATGATGTCTTCCAGTTCTTGGATCTTTTTGTTATCATCTATTAGGATGACATATAGACCTATTCAAATACCCTAAAGGAGCACAAAGAGCATGTCCGAAAGGTCCTTCAGAACTTGCGGGAACATGGGCTTTATGCCAAAATGTCGAGTTCCTCGGCTACTGTATCACACCATGGGCTGTGTCCATGGATCCAGAGGTATTCTATCACAAGAAGGGGATGATCATGAATTGCACCTGATTGTCTATCACTTACGGAAGTTCTAGGCGGCTGAAATCAACTATCCAATTTATGACAAGGAGTTGATGGCGATAGTTGATTCCTTCGAGGAGTGGAGACATTTCTTGGAAGGGTCTTCTCATAAGGCCACAGTCTATACGGATCATTGAAATCTGAATATTTTTAGTCTGCTCGAGTGTTCAATCGTCGACAGGCCTGGCTGCATACTCAAATTATCCTGTGTGGATTATAAAGTATCATCCTGGACCGCTCCAAGGGAAGCCGGATGCTTTGTCCCGAAGCTCCTACCTGGAGCCTAATCCAGGGAAACCCGCAATTGATCAGTAGTCACTTGGAGTCTGTTCGTGCGGCTCTTTCCTCTGATCCATTGGCTCAAGATGTACTTTCACATCTTGGCTCTACTCCTCAAGATCGCAATGGCAATACCCCCAAGCAAACGCGATCGGAGTATGATCAATTTGAGCTCCGAGATGGAATTCTCTTTTGTGAGTCCTGTATATTCCAGATGGTTCTTCTCGACTTCGGGTTCTCCAGTCTTGTCATGACTCACCTATGGCTGGACATTTTGGAGTAGCCAAGAGTCTTGAACTTATTAGTAGAGAGTATTGTGGCCTGGCGCTTTGCCACTTTGTTGAAGTGTTCATCTGGACCTTGGAGGAGTACTCCTGCGGACTTCATTCCAAAGCTGCCCCTCTCTCGGTCATGATGTCGTCATGGTTGTTGTTGATCGCTTTTCTAAGAAGGGACGCTTTCTTTCTTGCAATGTTATCATCACTAGTGAGGGGACAGTTGAGCTGCTTTTTCATGAAGGAGTCACGCTCCATGGATTGTCGAACAATATTGCCAGTGATCGTGGGCCTCAGTTCGTCGCAGGCTTTTGGAAACGTCTATTGGAGTTGCTGCACGTCGACCGAGCATTGACTTTCGGCCATCACCCAGAAAGCAATGGGCAATAGAGCGCACGAATTAGACTTTGGAACAGTATTTGTGGTGCTTCATTAGTTACTAGCAAGATGATTGGGCAGATTGGCTTCCATTGACTGAGTTTTTCTATAATAACTCGGTGCATACTTCCACTGGCCAGACCCTGTTCTTTCTGAACTATGGCCAGCACTCTCGTTGGTGTGACGACCATACGTATTCTAACCGACCATACGTATTCGGACCGAATACGGTTGTCACACGGACCACGCGCATGGGCGACACCTGGCACGATCTCGCCCGCTGGAGTGGCTTGATCTTGGCCGTGGAAGC